>JAVKPL010004342.1:0-21731 GCA_032173675.1 Gastrolobium villosum
CTTGCATGCAACTCCAGATTTGCGCAACCAATATAATCATGAAAGATCAAATACCACCAGCATGCATATGACCATGGAAACACATCAAACAACCAACGCATTAATAAATCAAGTATCAAACTTACCTTTTCACCAGCCATTGTTGATTATTTGTGAGAGAAATATACAACTTTGAGCTTTGAGAAATCAAACTCAGCACCAAATGGGAACCCACACCCTTTGAGAGAGATGAACAATGTAAGGAAAGAAGAATTATGGTGGTGGTAGGAGGGTTTTGTGGTGGTGAAGTGTGTGTGTGTGATAAGAAAAAGAAAGGGAAGAGGAAGAGGGAGAGGTTGGCTGCGCGGCTGGGGGAGGAGAAAAGGAATTTGGAAAAATAACTAGGGTTTTGGCCCTTTTAAAAAAACTGCCGCGACTCCCGCGCTCGCAGCGTGGGACTCGCGCTGGGAGCGCGGGCACCACTGGCCATTTTTTTCCTCTGGCGCTCAGAGCGCCATTCCCACGCTACGGGCGCGGGTGTCACTGCCTGTTTTCACCTTCTGGCGCTCAGAGCGCCATATCCACGCTGCGGGCGTGGCTTTCTTTTCTCACGCTCACAGCGTGGGAACCACGCCATGAGCGTGGGTTCCTCTGCCTTTTCTTGATTTATGGCGCTGATAGCGCGGGGTCCACGCTATCAGCGCGGGACCCTCTGGCTTTTTCTTATGCTCCACGCTGCTAGCGTGGGAACCATGCTGCCAGCGTGAGCTTTAAGAAATTTCATCCAATTTCCCAACTCTTGTCACACTTATAATTAAAAACAAACATCTAAACTACACAAATTGAAAAATTTTCCACTGGGTTGCCTCCCAGCAAGCGCTTGTTTAACGTCACGAGCCTGACTGGAACCGTGATTACTCAGGTGAAGTTAAAGGGACAGAAATTGTCTCCCTATTCACAGGTTCTCCATAGTAGAATTTCAGCCGATTCCCATTTACCTTAAAGGGTCTCTCAGCATCAAGAGGAGAGATCTCAATGGTACCATATGGAAATACATTTGTCACTACAAAAGGACCAGACCAACGAGATTTAAGTTTACCTGGAAACAACCTCAGTCGAGAGTTGTATAATAATACCTGTTGACCAGGTGCAAACTCTTTGTGCTTGATCTTGCTATCATGCCATAGCTTAGTCTTCTCTTTGTAAATCTGTGCACTTTCATATGCAGTTCTTCTGAACTCATCAAGCTCATTCAGCTGTAACATTCTCTTCTTTTGAGCTCCTGATGGTTCAAAATTTAAAAACCTTGTAGCCCACAAGGCTTTGTGTTCTAACTCCACTGGCAAATGACAAGGTTTTCCATACACCAATTGGTAAGGTGACATGCCAATTGGAGTTTTGAACGCAATTCTATACGCCCAGAGTGCATCATCAAGCTTCTTAGCCCAATCCTTCCTAGAAATTCCCACTGTCTTTTCCAGGATTCTTTTTATCTCCCTGTTGGAGATTTCAACTTGCCCACTAGTCTGGGGATGATATGGTGTGGCTATTCTGTGTCTCACCCCATACTTAACTAACAAGCTCTCAAAATGTTTATTACAAAAGTGGGTACCCCCATCACTGATAATAGCTCGAGGTACTCCAAACCTTGTAAAAATATTTTTCCTCAGAAAATTGACAACCACTTTAGCATCATTAGTGGGAAGAGCAACAGCTTCTACCCACTTAGAAACATAATCCACAGCAACAAGGATATACTGGTTGGAATAAGATGATGGAAATGGCCCCATAAAGTCAATGCCCCATACATCAAACAGTTCTACCTCTAATATATTATTCAGAGGCATCTCATCCTTGCGTGAGATATTACCTGTTCTCTGACACTTATCACATTTTTCCACACAATCCTTCGCATCCTTAAAGAGTGTCGGCCAGTAGTAACCGCTTTGCAAGACTTTCTGAGCGGTTCTATTACCTCCAAAGTGGCCTCCATAGTTGGAAGAATGGCAATGCCACAAAATTTGACTCATTTCAAACTCAGGGACACATCTGCGAATGATCCCATCAGCATATTGAAAATAAAGATGTGGATCCTCCCAGAAATATCGCCTTACATCCCGCAGAAATTTCTTCTGTTGTTGCCTTGTAAGGTTAGGAGGCAACTCCCTTACAACTTTGTAATTGGCGAAATCTGCGAACCATGGAGGAACAAAGACTGCCATTACCTTTTCATCAGGAAAATAGTCATTGATTTCTTTTTCTGGACTATCTTGTTGCTCTTTTGCCTGAATTCGGGAGAGATGATCAGCCACTTTGTTCTCTACTCCAATTTTGTCTCGGATCTCCAAATCGAACTCTTGAAAGAGTAGCATCCACCTCAGCAGTCGTGGTTTGGCATCCTGCTTAGTCATCAAAAACTTAATAGCAGAATGGTCAGTGAAAACAATGATTTTAGATCCTAGCAAGTAAGGTCTAGATTTGTCTAGTGCATAAACCACCGCCAACATTTCTTTCTCAGTTGTTGCATAATTAACCTGAGCATCATTCAAAACTTTGCTAGCATAGTAAATGACATGTAACAATTTTTCCTTATGCTGACCAAGGACTGCACCAATTGCATAAGCACTGGCGTCACACATGAGTTCAAATGGAAGGTTCCAATCAGGAGCTGTAAGCACAGGAGCTGTAGTAAGCTTCTCTTTCAACAAATGGAATGCCTTCGAACATGCATCATCAAACACAAACTCAGAGTCTTTCACCAAGAGTTGGCTTAATGGTTTAGCAATCTTGGAGAAATCCTTGATGAATCGCCTGTAAAAACCTGCATGTCCTAGGAAACTCCTAACAGCATTTACATTTACGGGAATGGGAAGTTGTTCAATTAACATCAATTTTGCCTTTTCAACTTCAATCCCAACATCAGAGATTTTGTGTCCCAGTACTATACCTTCAGTTACCATAAAATGGCACTTTTCCCAATTCAGAACCAGATTAGTCTCATTACATCTTTTTAAAACTTTAGACAAATTATTTAAACAAGAATCAAAGTTTGAACCAAAAGCAGAGAAGTCATCTATAAATACCTCTAAACATTTCTCCACCATATCAGAAAAGATGGAGAGCATACACCTTTGGAAAGTGGCAGGTGCATTGCAGAGGCCGAAAGGAATTCTTCTGTATGCAAAGACTCCAAATGGGCAAGTAAAAGCTGTCTTTTCCTGGTCTTCAGGAGCTACAGGTATTTGGTTGTAGCCTAAATAACCATCCAAGAAGCAATAATAAGAGTGGCCCGCCAGTCTTTCCAGCATTTGATCAATAAAAGGTAGTGGGAAATGATCTTTTCGAGTAGCTGTGTTCAATCTTCTGTAATCTACACACATTCTACAACATGTGATAGTTCTGGTTGGGATCAACTCTTGCTTTGCATTGGTAACTACTGTCACACCATCCTTCTTTGGTACTGTTTGAACTGGGCTTACCCACGCAGCATCAGAAATTGGGTAAATCATTCCTGCATCAAGAAGCTTTACAACTTCTTTTCTCACCACCTCCTTCATTGTTGGGTTTAATCTTCTTTGTGGTTGTCTCACGGGTTTGATATCATCTTCCATGAGATTCTTATGTGTACAAAAAGAAGGATTTATGCCCTTCAAATCAGTAATAGACCATCCTATAGCGGTCTTGTGAGCTTTCAAAACTTCAACGAGCTCCTTTTCTTGGCCTTCGGAGAGGTCTTTGTTGATGATTACTGGATAAGTATCACCATCTCCCAGGAACACATACTTCAAAGTGTCGGGTAATGGTTTCGATTCAACCTTAGGGGCACCAACCTCTACATCTTCAGCTTTTTCTTCTAGCACCTCCACAGTAATTCCTTCTTTTTCAAAGGGTATATGATCACGAGCTCTTAACTCATAATCAATCTCTTGAGGATGCTCCTTCTTGTGTTGAATGGTTTCATGAAAAGAATCAACCTGGAAACAATCATTATTCTCAACAGGTCTTGTAACAGCCCCAAACCCTGTAGCAGATATTGTCCGCTTTGCCCCCCTTCCGGGACTCACGGTTTTACGTTCTGGGGTTACCCCAAAAGGCCTCCACTAGGAAAGGTTTCCACACCCATATATATGGCATGCTTTGTTCTCCTTTCCAACCGATGTGGGACATTACATCCTCCCCCACTGGGAATACAGCGTCCCCGCTGTACATATAACACCTCATATATTTAAATGTTTATTTTTATATTATATTGAGAAAGGAAAATTGGTGGATTAGTGAAAATCCAAGGATTATGGCCAAAAAGGGCAAAAAGGGCAAAATGGTAAATTGTCGACCGTGTGTTATGAGGCTTAAATATTGAGTTAGAGATTTCATATGACAAAAATAATGCTGAAAATGGAATCAGGGCGGAAAATCGAGTAAATAGGCAAATTTGGGAAAAATTGATGAATAGAGAATTTTAGTGTTAAAATACTGAGGTGTGAGTGTACCGATAGGTGTGAAATTTTTATCACTATTTTGGAGAAAGAAAAATATGTCATGGACTGGAAAAATACGTAGATTAAGAATTTATGATCGGAATTTTTATCGGAGTAAAAGTTAGATCGCGTGTGGGACCCGTGTGACCGAAGTCACTTGGCCCCACCCTCTTTTCCTTCTTCTTTCCTCCTCTTTTCTTCTCCTTGTGCGCGCTCCTTCCCTGCCAAGAAGAACAAAACACCATTTCTCACCATTTTCTTCCTCTTGTCTTCATTTCTTCGTTTCTCCACCGAATCGCTTGATTTTGGTGTTGAAATCTATCGTAAACAACCTTCCAAAGCCATTGGTAGCACCTAGAAGCCTTGAATCCACCTCTTTGGCAGCGTTTTTGAGCAACTCAGATTCGACCCATTAGTGTTTTTGGAGATTTCTTGGAGTTTTGATCTACAAATGGTTTAGTGAAGCCTTGGTGGTGATCATACAACACATTGTAAGTATATTTGTAGTCTTTTGATGGTTGATTCCTTAGATCTATGAATTTGTGTTCAAAGCTTTGATTTTAGATGTGTGATGATAGAGAGCCCAAATGGAAAAATGCTATTAGATGAAAAGGCCTTAGAATCATGTTTGTAAGCTAGAAATGCTATGTTAATTTTTGGTGAAAAATATAGGTTTTTTTAACTTAGAGGAATTTGAGGAATTTTCATGAAAAATGAGTTTTGGCGTAATTTGGATTTGATGATTGTTGTAGGGTGCCTCACACGGTTGGAATTGTGAAAAGTTAAATTGGAGCATACGTTTGGAACGGATTGCTCGTGTTAAGGTAAACTCTTGGAACTTGGGTTTAATCCCTAGTGAGCTCCACCACACCTAGAGGAAGGTTGTGGTTGGATTATGTAGTGATGACATGATGTGATTGTGTGCTTGTATGCATATTGCTTGTATTGTGTGAAAATTGTGTGGTCACTGACCAGTTGACGAGTGGAGTTTGGACATCCGCTGGGTTCATCCTTGTGAGAATGCCAGTCGGGTATTGCCGTGGAGTCGACTCTGGGAGCGGCGCCAGGATGATCCAAACGTGGGACGTCCGCCGGATAGGGCTCATGAGGAGTTCCGGTTGGGTATTGCCATGGAGTCTTCTCAACCATGGGAGAGGCGCCAGGACGGTCTCGGGAGTTATATGATGGAGTCCTTGAACATGAATCCATGAGTGGATGTTCTTGGGTGTCTCCAGGTGGATGGTGATATTGTTTTACTTGCATGTCATATTATGTCATTTTGATACATTTTAGTGAGCCATGGAGTGGAGAGAGCCTCTAGCTCCATTGGTTTACTGAGATATATCCGTATATCTCACCCCGTGTTTGGGGGACCACATTTCAGGTCACTATGAGCCGGGAGGAGCTTCGGGCAAGAAGCCCGTATAGCGGACGTTGGATTGGCATGCGGTGCATTGGGATTGCATGACCTTTTGGAGGAGTTTATGGAGTGCACATAGCATACCATTAGTATTTTGAGACTTAGGTCATGAACATATTGCATGATGTCATTTTCCATGCTTTTGTTAGGGTTCATGGTCATATGCTAAGTCTTGTTATGTTTCATTATTCATGGCATGGATAACTGTATATTTTGAGTGAGCATGGGACTTGTCCATTGCCACATTCATAGCCTTGAAGTCTTGATGAGTAATGTTGTAAAAATGGTCCATATTTGCATGTAAATGGCCATTATTTGAGAACCTTGTAAATGATGTTTAAACTTAAGGAAAATGCATGATGGAAGGGCCTAGAGCCAACATTAGGACATGATTATGTGTTATGTGGAGTACCAAGGGGTTAGGGATGGATTACACACCCTTTTTGGGGCTCAAAACTGCTGTAATCTGTCATTTTGCTGCATAGTAATCGATTACCCAAGCATGGTAATCGATTACCATGCAACAGGGGACGAAAAATTGGCTACTGTCTGCACTGGTAATCGATTACTGGCCTTTGGTAATCGATTACCATGTGAGGTAATCGATTACCCAAAGTTGGTAATCGATTACCAGAACAGAGGAGGTGAAATTTTAGCTACTGCCTCATTTTTGACAGGTGGTAATCGATTACCATCCACTGGTAATCGATTACCACAGTGTAATTTTCGAAAATTCAGTTTTTTCTAGACTAAAAGAAAGGGGCTTAACTTGATGGGTAGAACTCCAAATGATACGTGGTTTGAAACCACGCGTAGATAACGTAAAGGACTATAACTTGGTAAAATGAGAGAGTGAGATGGTGAGTTTAAATGAAGTGAATAAAAAGAAAGATTCATGATGTTAGAAAGTGTATGATTCCGCAAATGGCATTTACAGTTATAGTGTGGTTTTAATTGATTACGGAGAATGAATTGATGTAAAAGAAAAGGAATTTGTTAAAAGAAAAATTTGCCCGTAATTTAATTAACCTAATCACTGTGATTGTAACTGCGCTTAATATCATAATCAATGTTAACAATACCGGTGTACAACGGGCTGTTACAGTACACACCGGTCCAGGACCAAGCTCTGATACCATTTGTAACAGCCCCAAACCCTGTAGCAGATATTGTCCGCTTTGCCCCTCTTCCGGGACTCACGGTTTTACGTTCTGGGGTTACCCCAAAAGGCCTCCACTAGGAAAGGTTTCCACACCCATATATATGGCATGCTTTGTTCTCCTTTCCAACCGATGTGGGACATTACATCCTCCCCCACTGGGAATACAGCGTCCCCGCTGTACACACCGGTCCAGGACCAAGCCTTGATACCATTGATGTAATGTCCCACATCGGTTGGAAAGGAGAACAAAGCATGCCATATATATGGGTGTGGAAACCTTTCCTAGTGGAGGCCTTTTGGGGTAACCCCAGAACGTAAAACCGTGAGTCCCGGAAGGGGGGCAAAGCGGACAATATCTGCTACAGGGTTTGGGGCTGTTACAAATGGTATCAGAGCTTGGTCCTGGACCGGTGTGTACAGCGGGGATGCTGTATTCCCAGTAGGGGAGGATGTAATGTCCCACATCGGTTGGAAAGGAGAACAAAGCATGCCATATATATGGGTGTGGAAACCTTTCCTAGTGGAGGCCTTTTGGGGTAACCCCAGAACGTAAAACCGTGAGTCCCGGAAGGGGGGAAAAGCGGACAATATCTGCTACAGGGTTTGGGGCTGTTACAGGTCTCTTCATAGCTTCTGAAACATTGTAATCGATTACCACAGTGTAATTTTCGAAAATTCAGTTTTTTCTAGACTAAAAGAAATGGGCTTAACTTGATGGGTAGAACTCCAAATGATACGTGGTTTGAAACCACGCGTAGATAACGTAAAGGACTATAACTTGGTAAAATGAGAGAGTAAGATGGTGAGTTTAAATGAAGTGAATAAAAAGAAAGATTCATGATGTTAGAAAGTGTATGATTCCGCAAATGGCATTTACAGTTATAGTGTGGTTTTAATTGATTACGGAGAATGAATTGATGTAAAAGAAAAGGAATTTGTTAAAAGAAAAATTTGCCCGTAATTTAATTAACCTAATCACTGTGATTGTAACTGCGCTTAATATCATAATCAATGTTAACAATACCGGTGTACAACGGGCTGTTACATTTTATGGTATCAGAGCAGTTTTGCTTAGGGAACTCTGATTGTTTGTGTATGATGTATCTTGTGTGTCATAGCTATCTGTGAACTATTTATGATTAATGTATATGTGATTCCTCAGTGTGGGTCTGATCAACTCATTCCTTTGTGTTACATGTACAGATATCATGAGTAGGGCACGAGGTCGCCGTGGGGCACGTGGTGCAGGTCCTTTGCCACCGGATCCGGTCACTGCAGTCCTGAATGCTCTGCAGGCGGAAACGGCTGCAAATAGAAATATGACTGAGAACCTGATGAAAGCTAATCAGGATATGATGCAGGCCTTTATGGCTGAGATGAGGGCGGATAGAGGTCGTCCTAGGAGGGATAATACACCTCCACACACGGCTATGGTGACTCCTACACCGACGCCATCTGTTACTCCTCAACAGGGGGAGAGTGGGGCTAGTCACCACACTGGTGAGGCTAGTCATCATACTACTACTGACCCTAGTTATGTTCCTGATCCGTCATCTGTTGCCCAATCCACTGGGGCTGCTGGGCAGGTGCTTGATAATGCTGACGATGAGCGTAGGCTCATATCTTTTAGGAAACATAAGCCACCCGCATTTCTGGGGTCAAGGGACCCAAAGGAGGTCACTGCTTGGTTGAGGGGTATGGACAAGATTTTTCAAGTTATGAGATGTCAAGATCCACAAAAGTTATTGTATTTGGTCTATATGCTGGAGGGTGATGCCCAAGAGTGGTGGGACAATATGTCTCGCCCATTTGTTATTCAGGGTGAGGTCCTTACTTGGACTATGTTCGAAGGATTATTTCATGAAGAATATTTTCCCCGCGATGTTCGGGAGGCTAAGCAAGGTGAATTTGATAATCTGGTACAGGGAGTTATGACTGTGGATGCCTATGTGGAAAAATTTAATGAGCTTGTGAAGTTTGCTAATTATGGAGGTACTCTACCTACTCCGGAATTCTTGTCAGCTAAATTTCAAAGAGGGCTGAGTGAGAAGATTGCTAAGAGGATGTCTAATACTGCGGTGAGGAACTTTGCTGATTTGGTGACCCAGTGCAAAAGGGTCGAGACTTTTTATGGAAGGTATCCGAAATCTGATTCGACAAAAGAGCAAGATGTTAAGAGGACACCTGGTCCTTCTGGTAATACTAACAGAGGAGGTTTCAATAATAATAATAGAGGTAGGGGGTTGCATGTGAGGCAGCCTCCTGGTCAGTTCAAGAGGGGTGGGAATACTGGTGGTGGTGGTGCTTCGAACAGATATTTTACCCCACAATGTGGGAAGTGTGGGAAATACCACAGAGGTGTATGTGGTGCTGGTACGTCGAATTGTTTTAGATGTGGTCAGAGTGGCCACTTTGCTAGAAATTGTACATCTTCTTCGGGGCAGGCTGCGAATCTGCAGGCCTTGCCGCCAGCTACTACTACTACTGCTGCTCCTATTGCTGTTGTTCCTACTGTGGGACGAGTTTATACTACAAATGCACAACGTACTGAAAAGGCTCCGAATTTGGTTAAAGGTATAATTTTCCTCTCTAATGTTGATTTATCTGTATTGTTTGATTCGGGAGCAACACATTCTTTTGTGGCGGACTATGTGGCTAAGGCGTTGGACTTAAAGGTAACACGGATGGTTCCTCCGATGCGTATTACTACCGCTACAGGAGAGGTTAGTGAATCGTCTTGGATTTGTGAAGATGTGAAGTTCACTTATTTAGGCAGGGGTTACACCATTGATTTAATTATCTTACCCCTGGCCTCTGTCAATTTGATTTTGGGGATGGATTGGTTGTCTCGGAACTGCGCAATGATTGATTGCTGCGGAAAGAGGTTGTTGTTATCTCACGAGAGGCCGTCTGTTTGTCCGTCTCTGTATTTGTCTGTAAGTCAAACTGTGAAAGCCTTGAAGGCTGGAGATTTGGGTTATGTCTTGTTGGGCGGATTGGTAGGTGATAAAAAGGAAGAGATTTCTACTATTCCAGTTGTTAATGAGTTTGAGGACGTATTTCCGGATGAGATACCGGAATTCCCACCTGAGAGAGAGATTGAATTCTCGATTGATTTATTGCCTGGTGTGGGGCCGATCTCTTTGGCTCCATACCGGATGTCGCCACTTGAGTTGGCTGAGCTGAAGAAACACATTGAAGAACTATCTGCAAAGAATTTTATTAGGCCGAGTGTGTCTCCGTGGGGAGCACCGGTGTTATTTGTGAAGAAAAAGGATGGTAGCATGAGATTGTGCACTGACTACCGACAGCTGAATAAAGTGACTATTAAGAACCGGTACCCATTACCGCGTATTGATGATTTATTAGATCAGTTGAGGGGTGCCTGTGTATTTTCGAAGATTGATCTCCGGTCCGGATATCACCAGATTCGGATTAAACCGGAGGATGTACCTAAAACAGCTTTCCGGTCCAGATATGGACATTTTGAATATCAAGTGATTCCTTTTGGGCTTACTAATGCCCCGGCGGTGTTCATGGACTATATGAACCGCATTTTCAAACCATTTTTGGACCAGTTTGTAATTGTTTTTATTGATGACATTTTGATCTACTCTAAGAGTAAGGAGGAGCACATGGACCATTTGAGGACTGTGTTGCAGGTGTTGAAAGACAAGAAACTGTATGCTAAACCGTCTAAGTGTGAATTCTGGTTATCTGAGGTGCAATTTTTGGGTCATGTTATTTCTGCAAGCGGTGTTGCAGTGGATCCAAGCAAGATTGAAGCGGTGAGTGACTGGGAAAGACCTAAGACTGTGACTGAAATTAGAAGTTTTCTGGGGCTTGCTGGCTATTATCGCCGATTTATACAGGGATTTTCTGCAATGGTTTTACCGTTGACTCGATTGACACGAAAGGATACTCCTTTTGTGTGGACCCAGGAATGTGAGGACTGTTTTCTGCTACTTAAAGAGAAATTGACCACTGCTCCGGTGTTGACTCTACCTGATCCGGAGGGTGAGTTTGTATTATATTGTGATGCTTCTAAGAAAGGTTTAGGGAGCGTGCTGATGCAAGAAGGAAAAGTGATTGCATATGCGTCTAGGCAGTTGAGGCCACATGAAGAAAATTATCCGACGCATGACTTAGAATTGGCTGCTATTGTGTTTGCCTTGAAAATTTGGAGGCACTTTCTGTATGGGATGAAATTTGCTGTGTTCAGCGACCATAAAAGCTTGAAATATTTGTTTGATCAGAAGGAGCTGAACATGAGGCAGCGTAGATGGGTTGAATTCTTGAAAGATTATGACTTTGAGCTGAAATACCACCCGGGAAAGGCCAATGTTGTGGCAGATGCACTGAGTAGGAAGTCTGTTAATTTATCTCATATGATGATGTGGGACAATGAAGTGATTGAGCAATTCCGTGACATGAAAATAACGGATTTCTTTGCAGGAAGAATGTGTGATATGGAGATGACTCGGATTGAGAACGAGCTGCACGAGAAGATTAAAGAGACTCAGATTCGCAATGAGAGTATAAAGTATTTGAAAGGCCAGAGTGGCATATCTGTGAATGAACAAGGATTACTATTATATCAGGGCAGGATCGTTGTGCCCAGGGAACTTGCAGAGGAAGTTATGACTGAGGCCCATAAGGGTCAATATGCTATCCACCCAGGTGCCACAAAGATGTACCAAGATTTGAAAGTTAAGTTCTGGTGGCCTGGGATGAAAAGGGATGTTGCCGAGTACGTGTCTAAGTGCTTGGTTTGTCAGAAAGTGAAAATAGAGCATCAGAAACCTGTTGGATTACTTCAGCCGCTGGATATACCTGAATGGAAATGGGAGAGTATTTCTATGGATTTTGTTGTTGGATTGCCGCGAACTCAAGCTGGTTATGATTCGATTTGGGTTATTGTGGACCGACTCACGAAGTCTGCACATTTTCTACCAGTGCGAGTGGATTACACCACAGAGAAGTTGGCTACATTGTATGTAAAGGAGATTGTTAGACTCCATGGGATACCGATTAGCATTGTGAGTGATCGGGACCCGAAGTTTACTTCACGATTTTGGGGAGCTTTGCAGCAGGCTTTTGGCACTCAGCTTAGACTGAGCACTGCTTATCACCCGCAGACTGATGGTCAGACTGAGAGGACCATACAGACACTTGAGGATATGCTGAGAGCTTGCACACTGGAACAAGGTAATGCCTGGGATAGGTACTTACCACTGGTGGAGTTTTCTTATAATAACAGTTTTCATTCCAGTCTGGGTATGGCACCATATGAGGTTTTGTATGGCAGGAGGTGTCGTACGCCCACTTGTTGGACTGAGGTAGGCGATAAAGAAAGATTTGGTCCGGATTTTGTGCAGGAAATGACAGTGCAAATTGAAATGATCAGAGAGAAATTGAAACAGGCACAGAATCGGCAGAAAAGCTATTATGACAATAAGCATAGACCGCTGGAATTTGAGGAAGGTGACCATGTGTTTGTACGTTTGTCGCCGGTCACAGGTGTTGGCCGTGCGTTGGGTGTGAGGAAGCTGAGTCCACGGTTCATTGGGCCATATCAGATTATGAAAAGAGTAGGATTGGTGGCCTATCAGCTTGCCTTACCCCCGCAGTTATCTAATTTACATGATGTTTTTCATGTGTCGCAGTTGCGACGTTATGTTCCGGATGAGTCACATGTTGTGATGCCGGATAATATTGAAATCAGGGAGAACTTGAAGACTCCCATCGGTCCTATTGCAGTATTGGACCGCAGTGAAAAGAGGCTAAGAAGTAAAGTGATTCCCATGCTGAAGATTCAGTGGGAAGGCCGCACACCTGAGGAGGCTACTTGGGAGCGGGAGGACGAGATTCTCCGGCTGTATCCTGAGTTAGTGAGCAGGTATGATTTAATTTTGCGGACAAAATTTCAAAAAGGTGGGGTGAATATAACACCTCAAATATTTAAATGTGTATTTTAATATTATATGGTAAAATGAAAGTTGATGGATTAGTGAAAATCCAAGTTTTATGGCCAAAAGGGGCAAAAAGGGCAAAATTGTAATTTGCCAACCGTGTGTTAAGAGGCTTAAATATTGAGTTAGAGATTTCAAATGACAAAAGTAAGGTTGGAAATGGAATCAGGGCGAAAAATTGAGTAAATAGGCAAATTTGAGAAAAATCGATGAATAGTGATTTTAAGTGTTAAAATACGGAGTTGTGAGTGTACCGATAGGTGTGAAATTTTTATCATTATTTTGGAGAAAGAAAAATATGTCATGGACCGGAAAAATATGTAGATTAAGGAATTGTGATCGGAAATTTTATCGGAGTTAAAGTTAGATCGCGTGTGGGACCCGTGTGACCGAAGTCACTTGGCCCCACCTCCTTTTCTTTCCTTCTTCTTTCTTTTCCTCTCATCTCTCCCGTGCGCTCTCTGCAAGGAAAAAGGAACCATTTTCCCCCATTCTCCATTTTCTTGCCATTTCTTCGTTTCTCCACCGAATCGCTTGATTTTGGTGTTGAAATCTATCGTAAACATCCTTCCAAAGCCATTGGTAGCATCTAGAAGCCTTGAATCCATCTCTTTGGCCACGTTTTAGGCAAAGTCAGATCCGACCCATAGGAGTTCTTGATGATTTCTTGGAGTTTTGAGCTTCAAATGGTTTAGTGGAGCCTTGGTGGTGATCATACTACCCATTGTAAGTATATTTGTGGTCTTTTGATAGTTGATTCCATAGATCTATGAAAATGTGTTCAAACCTTTGATTTTAGATGTGTGATGATAGAGAGCCCAAATGCAAAAATGCTATTAGATGAAAAGGCCTTAGAATCATGTTTGTAAGCTAGAAATGCTATGTTAATTTTTGGTGAAAAATATGGATTTGTAACTTAGGCAAAATTTGAGGAATTTTGATGAAAAATGAGTTTTTGAGTAAATTGGATTTGATGATTGTTGTAGGGTGCCTCACACGGTTGGATTTGAGAAAAGTTGAATTGGAGCATACGTTTGGAACGGTGTTGCTCGTGCTAAGGTAAACTCTTGGAACTTGGGTTTAATCCCTAGTGAGCTCCACCACGCCTAGAGGAAGGTTGTGGTTGGATGATGTAGTTATGACATGGTGTGTTTGTGTGCTTGTATGCATATTACTTGTGTTTTGTAAAAATTGTTTGGTCACTGGCCAGTTGACGTGTGTTTGGTTTGGACATCCGCTGGATTCGTCCTACGGGAGAATGCCAGTTGGAATGCCATGGTGTTGACTCTGGGAGCGACATCAGGATGATCCAAGCGGGGGACGTCCGCCGGATAGGGCTCATGAGGAGTTCCGGTTGGGTATTGCCATGGAGTCGTCTCAACCATGGGAGAGGCGCCAGGACTGTCTCGGGAGTTATATGATGGAGTCCTTGAACATGAATCCATGAGTGGATGTTCTTGGGTGTCTCCAGGTGGATGGTGATATTGTTTTACTTGCATAGCATATTATGTCATTTTGATACATTTTAGTGAGCCATGGAGTGGAGAGAGCCTCTAGCTCCATTGGTTTACTGAGATATATCCGTATATCTCACCCCGTGTTTGGGGGACCACATTTCAGGTCACTATGAGCCGGGAGGAGCTTCGGGCAAGAAGCCCGTATAGTGGACGTTGGATTGGCATGCGGTGCATTGGATTGCATGACCTTTTGGAGGAGTTTATGGAGTGCACATAGCATACCATTAGTATTTTGAGACTTAGGTCATGAACATATTGCATGATGTCATTTTCCATGCTTTTGTTAGTGTTCATGGTCATATGCTAAGTCTTGCTTATGTTTTATTATTCATGGCTTGGATAACTGTATATTTTGAGTGAGCATGGGACTTGTCCATTGCCACATTCATAGCCTTGAAGTCTTGATGAGTTATGTTGTAAAAATGGTCCATATTGCATGTAAATGGCCATTATTTTGAGAATGATGTAATTGATGTTAAACTTAAGGAAAATGCATGATGGAAGGGCCTAGAGCCAGCATTAGGACATGATTATGTGTTATGTGGAGTACCAGGGGATTAGGGATGGATTACACACCCTTTTTGGGGCTCAAAACAGCTGTAATCTGTCATTTTGCTGCATAGTAATCGATTACCCAAGCATGGTAATCGATTACCATGCAACAGGGGACGAAATTTGGCTACTGTCTTCACTGGTAATCGATTACTGAGGCTTGGTAATCGATTACCATGTGAGGTAATCGATTACCCAAGGTTGGTAATCGATTACCAGAACAGAGGAGGTCAAAATTTGGCTACTGCCTCATTTTGACAGGTGGTAATCGATTACCACCCACTGGTAATCGATTACCACAGTGTAATTTTTGAAAATTCAGTTTTTTCTAGACTAAAAGAAAGGGGCTTAACTTGATGGGTAGAACTCCAAATGATACGTGGTTTGAAACCACGCGTAGACAATGTAAAGGACTATAACTTGGTAAAATGAGAGAGTAAGATGGTGAGTTTAAATGAATTGAATAAAAAGGAGAATGAATGATGTTAGCATAGATGTATGCTTCCGCAATTTGCATTTACAATTATAGTGTGGTTTTAATTGATTACGGAAAACGTTTTGATATAAAAGAAAGGAATATGTTAAAAGAAAAATTTGCCCGTAATTTAATTAATCTAATCACTGTGATTGTAACTGCGCTTAATATCATAATTAATGTTAACAATACCGGTGTACAACGGGCTGTTACAATTTGTTCAACAAATTCTTTGATCATTTCTTCTCCATGGAAAAATATAATCAGCTGGTGAGTGAAATCACAAACTTTCGCCAGCTGGAAGGAGAATCACTCTGTGCAACATGGAACAGATTCCAGGAACTTAACAGGAAATGTGCACATTATGAAGGAGATGATGATAGAAAAGTAGTGATATTCTTCAATGGAATCACTCCTGAAACAAGGATGATAATAAATAGTGCCGCTGGAGGTTCTATTCGGGAAAGTACATCTGAGCAGGCTCTTGATTTAATCAAAAAGCTTGCAAGGAATGAAAATGAAAGTGTGCTAGCTCCCACACAAAGAGCAACAATAAAACCAGCAGATAGTGATGTAATATCATTATCTAAAAAGTTTGACAGTTTAAGTGAGAAATTTGACAAGTTTCAAGTGTCAAAGGTTCAAACAACTCCTCTGGTTTGTGATCAATGCCAAGAAAGTCATGAATCCAGTGAGTGTCCGAATCCATCAGCCGAAGATTCACTTCAACAATAACAGGTGAATGGGATCTGGTATGATCAGTGTCCTCCACAACAACAACAAAACTTCCAGCGAAATCATAATTTCCCTGGTGGTAACAACAATTTTCAGCGGAGGACTCAAGGATCAGGTATGGATTTTAAATCTAACAATAATTATGCTCAATCTTCACAGAACCAACAAAAAGAGCCAGCTGAGTGGGAAAAAGCTTTTGCTCAAATGGCTAAGGCTTCTAATGAGATGGCTCAATATACCAATGCGTTCATGGAGGAGACTAGAGCCAACAATAAAAACACAAATGCTTCCATCAAAAACCTGGAGAATCAGATAGGCTAGCTAGCCAAGTAATTTTCAGAAAGAATTCCAGGTACCTTTCCAAGCAATACATTTATCAATCCAAAGGATGACTGTATGGCTATCACAACAAGAAGTGGTAAGACATTGATAGTTCCAACAAACCCACCGGTGAATTTGGAAGATACAACAAAGGGGAAAGAGGAACAGAATAAGGAAGCAATTGAATCAGAGATTGAGGTAATTGTACAAGAAAAAGAAATAGAAGTTGTGATTGAACAAGAGCAGGTTGAAGAGCAACCAGTTGTGTGAGTTAAGCCACGAATATGTGATGTCTAAGGCACCCTATCCAGAAAGATTCAAGAAGGGAGCCTATAACAAACATTATGATAGATTCTTGGACATTTTCAAGAAGCTACATATCAATATTCCTTTTGCTGAAGCCTTAGCAAATATGCCTGGATATGCAAAATTCATGAAAGATCTTTTATCCAGGAAGCAGAAGCTGTAGGAATGCCAAACTGTAACACTGACTGAGGAGTGTAGTGCTTTTATCCAGCAGAAAATCCCAGATAAGCTTAGTGATCTAGGGAGTTTTAATATCCCTATTGCTATTGGTGATATTGGCATCGGGAAAGCTTTATGTGATCTTGGGGCTAGCATTAATCTAATGCCCTTTTCAATATACAAATCTTTGGGAATTGAGGAATTGAAGCCTACCGAGGTATCTCTCCAATTGGCTGATAGATCCGTGAGGAAACCTAATGGTATTATAGAAGATATCCTTGTCAAGGTTGATAAGTTTATCTTTCCTGCTGACTTTGTGGTGTTAGATATGGGAGAAGGAAGTGAGAAACCCATGCTATTAGGAAGACCCTTTTTGGCTACAGCCCGAGCCTTAATTGATGTTGAACAAGGGATGATTAAACTAAGAATGAATGATGAGGAGATTATCTACAATGTTTCAGAAGCTATGAAGAGACCTGCAGAGAATAACGATTGTTTCCAGGTTGATTCTTTTCATGAAACAATTCAACACAAGAAAGAGCGACCTCAAGAGATTGATTATGAGTTGAAAGCTCGTGATCATATACCTTTTGAAAAAAAAGGAATTACTGTGGAGGTATTGGAAGAAAAAGCTGAAGATGTAGAGGTTGGTGCCCCTAAGGTTGAATTGAAACCATTAATAGACACTTTAAAGTATGTGTTCTTGGGAGATGGTGATACTTATCCGGTAATCATCAACAAAGACCTCTCCGAAGGTCAAGAAAAGGAGCTGGTTAAAGTTTTAGAAGCTCACAAGACCGCCATAGGATGGTCTATTACTGATTTGAAGGGCATAAATCCTTCTTTTTGTACACATAAGATTCTCATGGAAGATGATATCAAACCCGTGAGACAACCACAAAGAAGATTGAAACCAACAATGAAGGAGGTGGTAAGAAAAGAGGTTGTAAAGCTTCTTGATGCAGGAATGATTTACCCAATTTCTGATGCTGCGTGGGTAAGTCCTGTTCAAACAGTGCCAAAGAAAGGTGGTGTGACAGTAGTTACCAATGCAAAGCAAGAGTTGATTCCAACCAGAACTATCACAGGTTGGAGAATGTGTGTCGATTACAGGAGATTGAACACAGCTATGCGGAAAGATCATTTCCCACTACCTTTTATTGATCAAATGCTGGAAAGACTGGCGGGTCACTCTTATTATTGCTTCTTGCATGATTATTCAGGCTACAACCAAATACCTGTAGCCCCTGAGGACCAGGAAAAGACAGCTTTTACTTGCCCATTTGGAGTCTTTGCATACAGAAGAATGTCGTTCGGCCTCTGCAATGCACCTGCCACATTCCAAAGGTGTATGCTCTCCATTTTTTCTGATATGGTGGAGAAAGGTTTAGAGGTATTTATGGATGACTTCTCTCTTTTTGGTTCTAATTTTGATTCTTGTTTGAACAATTTGGCTAAAGTTTTGAAAAGATATAATGAGACTAATCTGGTTCTAAATTGGGAAAAGTGCCATTTTATGGTAACTGAAGGTATAGTGCTGGGACACAAAATCTCTAATGCAGGGATTGAAGTTGATAAAGCAAAATTGGTGTTAATTGAACAACTTCCCATTCCCATAAATGTAAATGCTGTTAGGAGTTTCCTAGGACATGCAGGTTTTTACAGGCGGTTCATCAAGGATTTCTCCAAGATTGCTAAACCATTGAGCCAACTCTTGGTGAAAGACTCTGAATTTGTGTTTGATGATGCATGTTCGAAGGCATTCCATTTGTTGAAGGAGAAGCTTACTACAGCTCCTGATTGGAACCTTCCATTTGAACTCATGTGTGACGCCAGTGCTTATGCAATTGGTGCAGTCCTTGGTCAGCGTAAGGAAAAATTGTTACATGTCATTTACTATGCTAGCAAAGTTTTGAATGATGCTCAGGTTAATTATGCAACAACTGAGAAAGAAATGTTAGCAGTGGTTTATGCATTAGACAAATTTAGACCTTACTTGTTAGGATCTAAAATCATTGTTTTCACTGACCATTCTGCTATTAAGTTTTTGATAACTAAGCAGGATGCCAAACCACGACTGTTGAGGTGGATGCTACTCTTTCAAGAGTTTGATTTGGAGATTCGAGACAAAATTGGAGTAGAAAACAAAGTGGCTGATCATCTCTCCATAATTCAGGCAAAAGAACTACAAGATAGTTCGGAAAAAGAAATCAATGACTATTTTCCTGATGAGAAGGTGATGGCAGTCTTTGTTCCTTCATGGTTCGCATATTTTGCCAATTACAAAGTTGTAAGAGAGTTGCCTCCTAATCTTACAAGGCAGCAACAGAAGAAATTTCTGCGGGATGTAAGGCGATATTTCTGGGAGGATCCACATCTCTATTTCCAATGTGCTGATGGGATCATTCGCAGATGTGTCCCTGAGTTTGAAATGAGTCAAATTTTGTGGCATTGCCATTCTTCCAACTATGGAGGCCACTTTGGAGGTAATAGAACCGCGCAGAAAGTCTTGCAAAACGGTTACTACTGGCCGACACTTTTTAAGGATGCAAAGGATTGTGTGGAAAAATGTGATAAGTGTCAAAGAACAGGAAATATCTCACGCAAGGATGAGATGCCTCTGAATAATATTCTAGAGGTAGAACTGTTTGATGTATGGGGCATTGACTTTATGGGTCCATTTCCATCATCTTATTCCAACCAGTATATCCTTGTTGCTGTGGATTATGTTTCTAAGTGGGTAGAAGCTGTTGCTCTTCCTACTAATGATGCTAAGGTGGTTGTGAATTTTTTGAGGAAAAATATTTTTACAAGGTTTGGAGTACCTCGAGCTATTATCAGTGATGGGGGTACTCACTTTTGTAACAAACATTTTGAGAGTTTGCTAGTTAAGTATGGGGTGAGACACAAAATAGCCACACCATATCATCCCCAGACTAGTGGGCAAGTGGAAATCTCCAACAGGGAGATAAAGAGAATTCTGGAAAAACAGTGGGAATTTCTAGGAAGGATTAGGCAAAGAAGCTTGATAATGCACTCTGGGCCTACAGAACTGCGTTCAAAACTCCAATTGGCATGTCACCTTATCAATTGGTGTATGGGAAACCTTGTCATTTGCCAGTGGAGTTAGAACACAAAGCCTTGTGGGCTACAAGGTTTTTAAATTTTGAACCATCAGGAGCTCGAAAGAAGAGAATATTACAGCTGAATGAGCTTGATGAGTTCAGAATAACTGCTTATGAAAGTGCACAAATTTACAAAGAGAAGACTAAGTTGTGGCATGATAGCAAGATCAAGCACAAAGAGTTTGTCCCTGGTCAACAGGTATTATTGTACAACTCTCGACTGAGGTTATTTCCAGGTAAACTTAAATCTCGTTGGTCTGGTCCTTTTGTAGTGACAAATGTATTTCCATTTGGTACCATTGAAATCTCTCCTCTGGATGCTGAGAGATCCTTTAAGGTAAATGGGAATCGGCTGAAATTCTACTATGGAGAACCTGTGAATAGGGAGACAATTTCTGTCCCTTTAACTTCACCTGAGTAATCACGATTCCTGTAACAGCCCCAAACCCTGCAGCAGATATTGTCCGCTTTGCCCCGGCCACCCAAAGGCCCGCCGGAACTCACGGTTTTACGTTCTGGGGTTACCCCCAAAAGGCCTCCACTAGGAAAGGTATCCACACCCATATATATGGCATGCTTCGTTCCCCTCACCAACCGATGTGGGACTTTACATCCTCCCCCACTGGGAATACAGCGTCCCCGCTGTACACACCGGTCCAGGGCCAGGCTCTGATACCATTTGTAACAGCCCCAAACCCTATAGCAGATATTGTCCGCTTTGCCCCGGCCACCCAAAGGCCCGCCGGAACTCACGGTTTTACGTTCTGGGGTTACCCCCAAAAGGCCTCCACTAGGAAAGGTATCCACACCCATATATATGGCATGCTTCGTTCCCCTCACCAACCGATGTGGGACTTTACAGTTCCAGTCAGTTAAACAAGCACTTGCTGGGAGGCAACCCAGTGGGAAAATTTTCAATTTGTTAGTTTAGATGCTTATTTTTAAAATTTTAAGTATGACAAGAGCTAGGAATTTGGATGAAATTCTTAAAAGTCCACTCTCGTAGCGTGGTTCCCACGCTTGCAGCGTGGAACAAGAGAAAATGGCAGAGAGTTCCGCGCTGTAGCGTGGAAACCGCGCTATCAGCGCCACAAAATGAAAATAGGCAGTGCCACCCGCGCTCACAGCGCAGGAATGGCGCTCGGAGTGCCAGAGAAGAAAAATAGGCAGTGGTGTCCGCGCTCGCAGCGTGAAACCCATGCTGCGAGCGCGGGAATCGCGACAGCTTTTTAAAAAAGGGAAAACCCTATTCTTCCCTCATTTCTCTCTCAACTCTCACCGCCGCCACCCAACTCTTCCTCTCCATTCTTCTTCTTCTTCCACCTTCTACCACAACCGTCGTCCCTCCTCCTCTTCCCTCTCTTTTCTTCACACACACCCATTTTACCATCACAAACCCACCATCACCACAACCATATTTCCTCATTTCTTACATTTTCCACCTCTCTAAACAACCGTGTGTAGCATTTGGTGGGATTTAAGGGCTGCAAGATTGTGGATACTCTACATTTCAGAAAATGGCAGGTGACA
>JAVKPL010004343.1:0-21513 GCA_032173675.1 Gastrolobium villosum
AATACCAAACAATATGAAATCAAAATTGGGATTATGTGTACCTTATTGGATCATCACAAAGCCAAAAGAAAGAAGGGACTACATGCCAGATCTTCCTCTCTATCACCTATTTCGATAAAGGCAGCCTCAACGATGGGAGCTTGATGGCTTATGGAGTTTAACTCCAGTATAAATAGGCTAGAGAGAGGACCTAGCTCATAACCCAGAGAAGAGTCTATGCCCATCTGTGCCCATGGGTCCACCCATCATGGAAAACCAGGGTCACACTAAAGCCTATTGCTGCCCAACTAGGCCCAATAATATCAGATGCCAGAAGCCCAATCAAATGTGATCGCAATGGGCTTAGTTACAATATTTATATTGGAATATCCATTAACCCAATTAATATTAAAATACAAAACTAATTAATTAATATTGCCCATAAAATAAAATTTCTAACATTCTACTAGTTGGTCTATATTAATTAATTTAATATTATTTTGAAAATCTTTTTAATATTATTTTGACAGTATAGCAAAAGGGTTTTATGTTTATTATGTTGTAGGAAAAGTGATTGTGTAAAGTTATAGAGATTCGTTTTGCGTGCCATATTTTTTTCTTTTTCTTTTGTTTTAAAATGTGTGGGCCCCATAAAATATTGTGTGTGGAGGAATAGAGCTGTCAAAACAGCCCCCAGCCCGCGGGCTGGGCCCTATAGCCCCAAGTTTTAACCCCTTTTTTTTTCAGCACACATATGGGAGGGTTATTTTTGACCCTAGCCCCATTAACCCTCATTTCTTTTGGGTTAGGGTGGGGTTAACCGCGGACCAGCCCACTTTTTTTTTTCTAAACCCTAAAACCCCAATTTCTCATTTCTCTCTCTGGCAAGCTCACAAGCATCCCATGCATGTTGTAATCCATTATGAATTCACTGAAAGAAGGAGGAAGTGATGATAGAACTAAGTCATTAATTAATTCAGCATCCATTGCGAACCCTAGACCCTCTAGCTTCTCAATGAGTGCCATCATCTTCAGTACATGGCGGTTAAAACACATGCCTTCAGTCATCTTGCATAGGAACAATTCCCTAAAGGTCTCATACCTCTCATGTCTGCCTTTAATATCATACATCTCCCTGAGATGCAGGATAATAGAGAGGGCATCCATATGCTCGTGTTGTTTACGCAGTTCAGGCGACATGGATGCCAGCATGATGCAACAAGCCAACACATTATCATCCATGTTTTGCTTGTGGGTCACGAAATCAAATTCCGTGAACCCATCTTCCCCTTCCTTAGGCGCAATAGGCAAAGCAGTGTCAAGGACATAAGCTATCTTTTCGGTCTTAAGAACAATTCTTAAGTTCCAATACCAGTCCATAAAATTTGAACCGGTCAGTTTATTTGTATCGAGAATTGAACGCAGTGACAGTTGATTTGTCATACTAAAAGCTGAAAAAGATGTAAATATGATTTTAGTTAATATACGGTTATGTAGTTAAAAGCAAATTATTAAAGACTTTAAATAATTTTCCCCTCCCACTATTTTATCTAAGTCAATGACCCTTACTATTTGACTTAGGGTTAATCTACTTCTAGATTTTACCTTAGTGGGATTAAGAGTGCGATTATTTATTTTAATCTCCGTCTGAGACCGCAAGATTAATTTAAATAATGGGTTGATCTTTATCAACAATATCTCATACCCTCTCTTAACATTAGGCTGACAACTCTTTGTCATTTAGTGGTGCATCTCATGCAACCAACCTAGCACCATTACCCTAAGCACATAAGCCCGGCTGTGCCTGCAACTTATGTCTTAGTTAAGCATAAACCAGCACCCTAAGTGTCTTAGACTTTAAACACTACTCTAGCTCAACGAAACAGTGGGTCCCAACCGAGTTGTGGAGCACCACTATGTAGAAGAGGTTTGAGTAGCATTGGTGGTGGGAGGTAATCATACACTTAATTATTTATTCCTTTTAAGGGTTCTTTTTATTTTAGGGTTAATTAGGTCTCATCAAACGCATGTTGTAAGTTATCATGCTAGTCGTAACCTATGTCAAACATCTATCGGTTTACACTAGTTGCTATTGGACAAACATAATAACAATACAAAACGCGGTTTGCCCAATTCTTGCATACTAGACGTTCTAATCATACATGCATATAAACAGTTTATATTGAGATAGTCATGGTGCTCGCGCTTTTGTCCATTTTGCTTCTTTAAGCAACGGCCGCTTGTCGTCTATACGCCACTAGCCTAATTCTCTAATTACACATAATTAAAGAAACTCCAAAACATCTTTGGAGGGACAAAATTACAAAAATTAAATTACAAATACACTTGTAAATTAAAAGGCGCAATTACACATTAATTTAAAATTCAAAAATTTTAAATCCGGGCACCATGACCATCCCCTTCCTGTTTGTACCTGAAAGGATCAAAACTCGCAAACACAAACATTATATTATCACATAATATTTTCACATATATTTTGATATTTAACATTTAAACATCAAAATAATATCAAGATTCATATTCTTAAATTTCTCTAGTTGGCCGAATTTTAAAACAATTTTTAATTCAAATTTTGTTAATTCTTTCTCAAAGAAAACAAAATTAAACCATGCATGTAGCCACAAACTCCTTCATGACCGAATCATATAGGTGACTATATGATAGATTTTGTCACAAAATTTCATGCATATAAACATGACACAATTCATGGAGAAAAATAAGAAAACATTCAAGGTACTCTTAGTACCCTCCATGGCCGAAACTACCCTTTCAAAAAGGGTGTTCCTTTTAAGACTTTCATAAAGAAAAAGAAACTAAACCATGATACATAATGTTTTATGAACACAAAATCAAATTTACATGTTCATAAAAACAAAAACTTTAACACCTTAAAGGATTTGTGATTCAAAATCCATATGCAGAATTAAACTATAACCCTTTAAAGATTTTGACCGTGAAAAAACTCTTTTCACAAACAAGGTACCATCACCCGTCGATGGTAAAGCAACCGGGCTCTGATACCACTTGAAAGTAAACTGGCCTTGAAGGCCGGTGCATGTAAGGTGGAAAAACAAAAATTTTTACCGTGGAAACATACATGCACACAAGATTCATGCTTTAGGACAGCATGATGTTATCTTGTTTTTGGCCTGATCAGTCAGGGAGATCAGTTGTCAGGTCTGAAGAGTTCAAACCCTCTAATGATGATCCACACCACCGTTCGTCAATGATGCAAGAACGCCTTCTTGAAAGCCACCAGATGATCACCACAGTGAGGCTTGCTATGCGCCCAATTGGTGAAGGTGGAGGCTAGGTACTCTGTTTGGAAAGGTGTAGTGAACTACCCTACAGAATGGTGCATGAGATGAAGGAGTGTAGGCTAGGTTTTCTCAAAACCCTAAGGAGAGGAACTAGTCTCTTGTTTGAAATGCCTGACTTAGAACAGTCAGGGCGCTAAAACGCTGGTTCTCAACATTTTAGCGCTCAGACAGTGTAAACCAGGATTGCGGCTAGGCCACTAAACCGCTCCATGTGACCGTTTTAGCGCCCAGCCCCTGCTGCACAACATGATTTTTACTTGATTTTGGGAATTAAGGGGGTGTCACTGGTGTAATGAGGGATTAATTTGCATCATGTTCTTCATTTAAATCTGGGAATTATGTGCCACATTGTTCATTACATCACTGACTTTTCCTTTGTTGTACCAGATATGTCGGCTTCACCACCAAAGAAACAGAACAAAAAGAGGGCAAGATGGGCCAAAAGTTCAGCACCACCACCTCCTGCATATGATGAGCACTTCTGGCGAAGTGCCGAACATGAAGACCGCTTCAACAAGAAAACCTCTCATAGGCCATTCGTCCGGGAACGCCAATTCATCTTGGACACGGATGAATACCCAGATTTCCAGTCTCAACTGAGGAGACGGGAATGGGTCACTTTTGGGGAGATATTGGTGAACAGTAGCCCGGGAGTTTTTTGCCAATGCTTACAATGGAGATCAAGGAGGGCAGAGGACCTTCATGAGTTGGGTGAGAGGTAAGCAGGTCAAATATGATGCTTATACCATCCAGAAGCTGCTGAAGATCAAAGGCAGTGACACTACTCAGGCCTTGACTTGTGACTTCCGCCGAAATTGGCGGAAGATTGATGTCCGACCCAGGAGGAGGGATCCTACCTTTGAGGGATGGACCAAATTGGGGGCGGCTGAACCCACTTTGCACACAGTTGCAAAACCTGGGGAGAAATGGGAGATGACAAAGGATGAGGTCAATCCCAATCTGCTGTGGTTGAGGCAGTTAAATGGAGAAGCAAGAGTCAGGTTCCATTTCATTGTCTCCAATATCATGCCTTCATCTAATCAGGCGGAGGTGAACTTGATGCGGTCTATTTTGATTTCCACTATCATGAATAAGGGGAAAGTAGAGTTGCCTACCCTTCTTCAAGACAGTATTTATGATATGGCCCACTCTAACACCAGTACATTCTCTCTTGGCCATTGCTCTCTGATTCAGCTGTTATGCCAGAAAGCTGGAGTTGACATTACTGATAATGGAGTGCAAGTCAAATTGCACCCCAAAATTGATGCCAAGCTGATCAGGGATCAGTTAAGAATTGGAGGGGAAGGTCCAAAGGGATTGACACCAGGGAGGAAGCAAGGAGAGAAGCCAGAGGATGCTGACTTCGAAGAGCGCATTAGAGCAGGGGAACAGTGGTTGAGAAATGGAGATATGCGTATGGGCCACTTACATCGTCGCCTCAAATTTATGCAGGCGGGTCAGCAGTCATTGCAGACACATGTTATAAAGATGCTGAACGACATTTGTGAGGCCCATGGACTTGAGACGTCCATTTTTCAGCCTGCTGTGTACCCTCATTCTGAGGAGGAGGATGCTTTCGAGGCAGCAGCTGCCGCCCATATGCGTGATGACAATGAGTCCTCTGATGATGACATTGAGCAGGATGTTCAGGCCCCGGGTGGAGAGCCAGTTGCTGCGAGTCAGGATGGTGCCGGACCATCAGTCGGGGTTAGTGCAGGAGCAGGGATCAGTACAGGTGCTGCACAGACAGATTATACACCGTTCCCGCATTCTGACCCAGGAGACCCCTTTGACTCTGATGATGAGGCGACTGCATCTTTTGTGGAGTCATGATTTGCGATTTTCCTGCTGTTATTTTGTTTTGCTTTTTCAGTATCTGGGTTATTTTGTTGGTACATTTATATTGGTTATTTTGTAATATGTTACTGTACATTGAGATTTCACTGTTTGTAGATTCATATTTCTGATAGCACTGATGCTATTAACTGTATGTGAATGTGTTTCAGTGATCCACTGCTGTTTTAGATTTAAATTAGTTGCTGGGGACATCAACGTTTAAATCTGGGAATTGTGGGTGTGATGTGATTGAATGGCAAGTGAATACTGCATGGAGAGGTCACACGAGTGGAGGAGCCAAAATAGGGAACATCTCAATCTCTTTTCTTTAGTTTTTATTAGTCTGAATAATTTTTAGTGTAGTTGGATGTTAGTGTAGTCTAGAATTAGGATAAAATTTAATTAGGATAAATATTTTTTTTTCTTTTTCTTTTACGAAATTTCATGAGGATTTGATTGATCAGAGTTTTAGATGATTGATCAAATTAAGGATACAATCTTATGCCTTGCATGTTGAGAAATGAAATGTTTGCATGATTCATTCAATGTGTAAGAGTAGAGAGATTAGTTGTGATGCATAGAGAGGAAGTCAAGCATGCACTCTGAACTGTGAGGAAATTGAGCCTATACAGAAATTTTTGTTCAGAGAGCATTTCACTGCATGAGTAACTCTAGAACTTGCCTTGTTTCTTGTTTGAAATGGTTGATGATGCATAAGGTAGAGGAATTTCCTTCTTGAACCAGAAAGTTAAAAGGTCAACCCTTAAGTTCCTGTTGCATGAACCTTTGAGACTAATATGTTGTTAATATACTCTCACATTCATTCCTTTAGACTGAAAAGTTCAGATAAGTGATAAGGGGTGGAGTGTTTTGTGGGAAGTAAGGTATCTTTGCAATAAGTGAATGAAAGAGATGTTTGAAACATGAGAAAGAAGGAAAGAAAAAAAAAGGTTGTGGAACACAAAGTGTTTAAGTTTTTGGAGGAGGTAAAGTGAAATGGTAAAAGACACAAAGTGTCTGAAAGAAAAATGACAGAAAGAAATTTTTTGTTAAAGACACAAAGTGTCAGAATGAAAAGGAAGAAAGATTGGGGAATTAGGAAGGAAATGACAAATATTGTGATTCCCCCTTATCTGAATCTGATTCATTTGATCTGAACTTTTTCTGCCACAGAAAGCCTTACCTCTAGTCAAGCCATACACCAAGCCTCATTGCCAACCATGTTAAGACCTTTTTGATCTACCTTATAGATCATTTGTGCCATGGATAATGAGAATAGGGGCAAGCCTATGGAAGTTTGAGTGCAGTGAAGAATGAGTGACATGTTGATCCCTAAACATAGTGTTCAAGACAGTTAAATTCTCACCATTTTTGAGAAGATCCTAGTGAGGGGGTGTGTTGTCTGGAAGTCTCTGTATGTCATCTGTACTAATCTGTTGAAAAGCTTATAGGATGTTGTGCAAGTCATGAGAAACAAGAGATTGCATGGTTATAAGTTGTATCAATATGATCCATTGTTGAATTCAGTCTATCCTCATGAGTTTCATTTGTAAGAATCTGGAATCCCTCTTTGTTGCAAGTGCATTACTGAGGACAGCAATGTCCAAATCTGGGAATTTTGATAAACCCCTGGTTCATCAGGTTTTTCGCCACAAATTAGGATTAATTTGTATGAATAATTGGTTGAATGTAACGCCCTCCCTTGTATGCATCCAAGAGAGTCGTTTGCTAAGCGGAATTAGAGTCGTTAACGTCACATGAGCTAACCAAGCAGTATACAAAACCGTATAAAATTTTCAACACTTAAATTCTTTTCATAAAGGTTTTCCAAAATAGTCATTGTTCATAAAAGTTCAAGCTAACATAATTATGATAAAGACTACAGTCATCCAAGAGTACCAAAACATTAATCATTACAGTCATCCAATTTAAACAAACAGCAATGGAGATAATCCACGCATCAGCAAGCAACAGCAAAATATTACTCCTTCAAATGCTCTTGCGTCCTCCTGCCATTTTGGAAAAATAGCAGCCCCGAAGGGGTGAGAATAATCCCAGTAGTGTGGCAATAAAACCAGTAATATAACAATATTAACTAGGCACAAAATCATAAACAGTCACTTCAACATATCCTTGTTCCTTTTCCTTTTTATCATATTCATATATACTGCGTATATAACGCCTTTCCTTTGCGCTTTTAGCACCGTCGTGCGCGCACTTCACAGTGGAATCAAATATCCCTTGGCACCTGAGCTCCATGTGGATTCCATCTGTGGGCCTATGCGGACTGATGCCAAGTGTCCCATACCCCGGTACCTTGGGGATGCCTATATGATGCTTGCTCAAACACATGGTCCTGTACATAACTATTCTAAAACAAGGCCTATATGATTTTGATACATGCATGTCATGCTATGCTTTCACACACAAGGCGTAAAAATGCGGTATGATGTAAAATGCATGCTTATATACCTTTCATATGCGTTATGCTGCCACATAACATCTTTACCTCATAATCATATAGCCATCACGGCACATTTTTGGCAGTTTCCTTTCATTATATTGGAACATAATATTTTTACGGCATATGGAGCATCATGTCACAATTCTATACCAGTAGTCAATAGTCACATTAGGCTTCATCGCCTGACACTTACCTTAGCTTTCCTTAAATATTACCAACGGCAGCGAAATATTCTCACTTCTTAAGCGCACCTAAATCAATTAAAACTAATCATTTACAGTGGCTATTTACAGCAGAACAGAGAGCATACAGCAGTGGCTTACAGCAGCAAAACAGTGAGCATACAGCAGCAAAACAGTGAACATACAGCAGTGTTTACAGCAGCAAAACAGTGGGCATACAGCAGTGTTTACAGCAGCAAAACAGTGGACATACAGCAGTGTTTACAGCAGCAAAACAGTGGACATACAGCAGTGTTTACAGCAGCAAAACAGTGGACATACAGCAGTGTTTACAGCAGCAAAACAGTGAGCATTTACAGCAGCAAAACAGTGACGTTTTTAAAACAGAAACAGTGGCGTTTTTAAAACAGAAACAGTGGCGTTTTTAAAACAGAAACAGTGGCACTTTGAACTTCCAAAACAGTGGCATAAGTCTTGGTTTTTGGACATTGAAACAGTGGCATCTTATGGATTAAAACGGTGGCATTTTATGCATACAAACAGTGGCATAGAAGGGCTAAAACAGTGGCATTTTAGGTGTAAAAACAGTGACATATGATGACTAAAACAGTGGCACATTATGCATAAAAACAGTGGCATATGATGACTTAAAACAGTGGCCTTTTATGCATAAAACAGTGGTATTTTAAGCATGGAAACAGTGGCATTTTAAGCATGGAAACAGTGGCATTTTAAGCATGGAAACAGTGGCATTTTAAGCATGGAAACAGTGGCATTTTAAGCATGGAAACAGTGGCTTTTCATGACTAAAACAGTGGCATTTCATGCATAAAAACAGTGGCTTAGGGAGCACTAAAACAGTGACATATATGTGCAGAAACAGTGGCATGTAATGTGCAGAAACAGTGGCTTTTAAGTGCAGAAACAGTGGCATGTAATGTGCAGAAACAGTGGCTTTTAAGTGCAGAAACAGTGGCTTTTTAAGTGCAGAAACAGTGGCTTTTAAGTGCAATGGCTTTTTAAGTGCAGAAACAGTGGCTTTTTAAGTGCAGAAACAGTGGTATTTTATCTACCAAAACAGTGGCACATCCAACCGAAACAGTGGCACATTTCTTCTTTAAAACAGTGGCCTAATTATACAAAGCAGTGGCATATCATTTTAAGCATGATCATGAGACTTTTACTCTACAACTCATGCATACAAAACATCATAAAAATGGCTCCATACTTATTCTTTAATCATGCTCAACCAAGGATCCAAAGCAACACATATATAAGGAGACATTCAAGCATACATACATGGCTACACAAAGAAAGAGTTCAAAGTTTAAAGCCTACCTCTTGTAGCACACCCTTCAAAGTCAAGAGTCACACCACCTTCTAGCTTCACTACACACAAGTCCACACTTCCTAAGAGGTCCTATGCGCAACAAGGTGAGGAACAAGGCTAGCACTAGCTTGGTGTATGGTTGAGGTGAGGGAAGGAGGGAGTTGGTTTGACAAGGTCTTCTTGCTCCAAGGAGCTTTGTTGGTGCGGCTTAGAGAGTGAGGAGGAGGAGGGAATGTTGGCTGCACTTGCACATGAAGCCAGCCCCCTCTCCATGCGCACATAAATAGGGAAAGTGAGGGAAAATTGCTATGATTAACCATCATGAAAATTCAGATTTCTTGAGGGGATGGGGCTGCATACAAGGCTGAAACAAGCAAAGGGTTTGCTTCTAATTTACTCTATTTACATGCAAGGAATGAGGGGAGATTTGTTCAGCTTTGAGGGCTGTGCAAAGCAGAGAAATTTCTGCACAATTGACCATGATTTGCGCATAGAGAGGAGTGGGAGATGTGCATCATGAGCACATGCAAGAGCTTTGCTAAGTCAACAAGTAAACTAACCATGTGGCAGCCCAAAAATCTGCACTTAGGCAGTCCTTGGTGCGCAAATCATGAGAGGAAAAGAGGTGCATATGGGTGCAGATTTGTGACAGTCCAAACACTCATATTGGGGCTGTCTTGTGCGCATGAATTGATGAAAATGCAGTCCCAAAATCTCACTTATGATGCATGTGGAAGGAGGAGGAGGTTTGACTCATGATGGGCTGCAAAAGCTTGCCAAAAATCTGCACAATGCAGTCTCATGATGGAGAGTGTAAGTGGTTATCCAAGTCAACAAGTTATGCAGTCTTGTGTCATAAAAAAAATCTGCATAAAGACCCTTCCCATGTGCGCCAAGATGGGGAATTATGCAGCCTAAAACCATGCTAAAAGATCCATGTGTCTTCCAAGCAATTAAATTGAAACCAAGTTATAGATAAGTAAGGTGAGGTGGCGGTTTAATCAAAGGAAAATGGCAGATTTACAAGGTCCTAATTACTCTCCTTTGTGCGCATAAAGTGAGGGGAAAAACATCAAGCCAAGTGGTGTTCCTTGCTGCACAAGGCAGTCTTGTTGGACTAGGCTTTAAGGAGGATAAGTGGTTACAACTTTGGGCTAAAACAAGGTAGGTCCAAAGGCCATTCTTGGGCCATTGGCCACTCACACAAAGAGCCCAATCACACAAGTCCATACACACACTAGCCCACTACCAAGGTCCACTAATGTCCTCTAACACACACTCACATTACTCATAAGATTAAATTCACATGTCTACATATGTATCTTCCTATGATTTAATTTAATTAATTACCTTAGTCTTATCCAAGGATAAAGGTCAACCAATTCACAAGCCATTACACATAAACCATACATCCGAATTCTACACATGTACATATAGCATATAGTACTTAGGTATTTTACTAATTATGCGGGATGTTACACTCTCCCCACCAAATAGGAATTTTGTCCGCAAAATTAAACTTACTTAAGAGCTAAACAGTTCTGGATAGCGTTTCTGAATGTCGTCCTCGCGCTCCCAAGTGGCTTCAGTCGCCGATTTGTTGTTCCACAATACCTTCACCAAAGGAATCTCCTTAGAACGGAGTCGCTTGACGGATCTTTCAAGAATTTGGAATGGTTGCACTTGATACGTCAGATTTTCCTTTAGTTCTACTTCTTCCGGCTGTAATACGTGAGATGGATCAGAGAGATACCTCCGTAGCTGCGACACATGAAATACATTGTGAATTCCTGACAGATTGGGTGGTAAGGCCAACCGGTATGCAGACTCTCCAATCCGGTCCATAATCAGATACGGTCCTAAGTACCGTGGACTTAACTTCTTTACTCCCATTCTCCTACCGAGTCCCGATGTAGGAGTGATTCTCAAGAATACATGGTCTCCGACTTCGAAAGATAGAGGCTTATGACGCTTGTCGTAATAACTCTTCTGTCTGGCCTGAGCCCTCTGCATATTCTCCCGAATCTTCTTTACTTGTTCGGATGTTTCTTGAATTAGATCGGGTCCTAACATACTTCGCTCACCCACTTCAGTCCAACATAACGGGGATCTGCATTTTCTCCCATACAAAGCTTCATACGGTGCCATCTGAATGCTGGAGTGGTAACTGTTGTTGTAAGCGAACTCAATCAAAGAAAGGTAATTATCCCAGCTGCCTCCTAACTCCAAAACACATGCTCGCAACATGTCCTCTAAGGCTTGAATGGTGCGTTCCGTCTGGCCATCGGTCTGCGGATGATAAGCAGTACTCAACCTCAATTGGGTCCCTAATGCTCTTTGAAAGGATTCCCAAAACTTAGATGTAAACTTGGGATCACGATCACTGACAATACTTGTAGGAACTCCATGCAGCTTCACAATCTCCTGCAGATAAATTCTAGCAAGCCTCTCTGTATCATATGTGGTTCTAACACGCAAGAAATGAGCTGACTTCGTTAAACGATCGACAATCACCCAGATAGAATCATATCCTTCTCGCGTCCGAGGAAGTCCAACTACAAAATCCATTGCAATACTGTCCCACTTCCATTCGGGAATCTCCAAAGGTTGAAGGAGTCCCGACGGTTTCTGATGTTCGTACTTCACCTTCTGACAAGTTAAGCATCGAGATACATACTCCGCAATATCACGCTTCATACCCGGCCACCAAAACGAGGTCTTCAAATCATGGTACATCTTCGTGGATCCAGGATGAACTGCGTACTTACCCTTGTGAGCCTCTTGTAAAACTTCTTGCTTCAACTCTTCATTCGGCACAACCAGCCGTCCTTGAAATCTCCAAACATCATACTCATCCTTTACAACATCTTGGTTGCCAACCAAGTTACGGACTAAGTCTTCATCCTTCTGAGCTTCCTTGATTCTACTGATCAGTTCATTCTCCACCTTTATGTTTCCCAATCTTATGCTGTTCCCTCTCTCGTCTACCGACAAGTTCAAGTCTCGAAAGGCCTCGAACAACTTCAATTCTTCCATCATCAGAGTTGCAGTGTGTAGCGTCTTCCTGCTCAGGGCGTCAGCTACCACGTTCGCCTTTCCTGGGTGGTATTTAAGTTCAAAATCGTAGTCCTTCAGAAATTCCATCCACCGACGTTGCCGCATATTCAGCTCCTTCTGGTCGAACAAGTACTTCAAACTCTTATGATCGCTGAACACGTCAAACTGCGAACCATACAAGTGGTGCCTCCAGATTTTAAGTGCGAACACTATAGCTGCTAACTCCAAATCGTGCGTAGGATAATTTTCTTCGTGAGGCTTCAGTTGTCGAGACGCGTAAGCTACTGCCATACGGTCCTGCATCAACACGCATCCAAGTCCTTTCAGCGACGCATCGCAGTATACTTCGAACCTTCGGGTAGGATCCGGAATCGTGAGTACGGGAGCACTCGTCAATCTACTCTTTAGCTCCAAGAAACATTCTTCACAGGCTTCAGTCCACTCAAAAGGCTTATCCTTCCGAGTGAGACGAGTAAGGGGTTGCACTATCTGGGAGAAATTCTGGATGAACCTTCGATAGTATCCAGCAAGACCTAAAAAACTTCTTACTTCGGTGACAGACTTGGGTCGTTCCCAATTCATGACAGCTTCAACTTTGCTGGGGTCCACCGCGATACCTTCTGATGAAATGACATGGCCCAGAAACTGGACCTCTTTAAGCCAAAACTCGCACTTTGACCATTTCGCGTACAATTGCTTCTCCTTCAAGACTTGCAAGACAATCCTCAGGTGTTCCGCGTGCAGCTCTTCATTAGCTGAGTAAATCAGGATATCGTCGATAAACACAATAACGAACTGATCAAGAAATGGGCGGAAGATGCGGTTCATGTAGTCCATGAATACCGCTGGAGCATTCGTAAGTCCGAATGGGATCACCTGATATTCATAGTGCCCATAACGAGTCCTAAAAGCGGTTTTCGGAATATCCTCCGGTTTGACCCGGATCTGATGGTATCCCGATCGCAAATCTATCTTAGAAAAGACTCTGGCTCCTCTCAGTTGGTCCATCAAATCGTCGATCCTCGGTAGCGGATACTTATTCTTCACCGTGACTTTGTTCAGCTGGCGGTAATCTACACACAGACGTAAGCTTCCATCCTTCTTCTTAATCAAGATAGCTGGAGCACCCCATGGGGAAGTACTCGGTCAGATGAATTCCTTTGCCAAAAGCTCTTCTATCTGCTTCTTTAACTCGCGCAGTTCCAGCTGCGCCATGCGATACGGGGCAATGGAGATTGGTCCAACTCCAGGAACAAGTTCGATCGAAAATTCTATTTCCCTATGAGGAGGCAATCGAGGTATTTCATCCGGGAATACCTCCTCGAATTCTCTAACTACCGGTACATCCTGAATTTGATTGTCAATCGAGGTCTCAGCCTCGATCGACAAAAGATATCCTGCTGCTCCCTTGCGGAGCTCTTTTCTAACTTGCAATAAGGAAATGAGAGAGAAAGGTTGAAAATTACCATCCTTTGCAGGAACAATGACTTTCCCCGCACGACAATCCAAGGTTATCCCGTTCTCCGTCAACCAGTCCATACCGATAATCACATCGAGGTTGAATACCGGCAGGACCACCAAATTAACTGTATATGTGTTCCCTTCATACTGCAAGGTAACACCTCTGCAGATCTCTGAGGCCGTGCACGATCCTCCAGTAGGTGTGCTGATGTGTAACTCATAGGGTAACGGGGTTGGGGTGATGCCTATTCTCAATGCAGTATGCTTTGCCATAAAAGAACCAGACGCTCCAGAATCAAAGATAACAGAAATTGGGTGACCATTCAAAGTGACATTACCTTTGATCAAGTTGGGAAACTTCTGCGATTCATTTGCATCCAATGTGAACACTCGAGCTTGCGGAGGCTGTTGGTCAGCGTTCTGGGGGCACTTGTAAGCAAAATGACCTTGCTGGCCGCATCTGAAGCATGCATTGTTGTTCTTGCGACAAACTCCAAGGTGATTCTTTCCACATGTAGCACAAACAGTCGCGCCCTGACGTCCAGTCGACGATTGACCCACCGTAAAGTTTCTCTTAAAATTTCCGGGTCGCGCCTGCAACGGCGTACCTCTGCCTCGACCCCTACCAGATGCCGTCCTGAAGAATCTGCCTGCTCGGTTTCCTCCGTGGAATTGTGGTGGTGGCTTGTTCAAGTTCTTGGCCTCGTTAATGATTCCCTCTGCCTGACGACTCTGGTTGATGAGTTCCGGAAGTGTACGATGAGCCGTCGTCAAGATGAGCTTGCGAATTTCCGGATGCAATCCGCTCTCGAACTTCTCTACCTGCCATTCTTCATCGTAAATGTTTCGATCAAAGTTGGCGTACTCGATCAGCTGCCCAAACTTTGCGATATACTCATTAACCGTCATGTTATCCTGCCTGAGAGACAGCAGTTCAGTGTGTTTCATTCTTCTCATTGCCTTGGGAAAATACTTATCCAGAAATACTTGTCTGAACACGGCCCATGTTAGTTCAACGTCTTGAGCTCTCAGCAGAGCCCTCGCACCAGTCCACCATGTCAAAGCTTCTCCCATCAGCTGATACGACGCGTAATCAGTCTTCTGCGCTTCCGGGCATGCCATTCGTTCAAAGATGTGCTCGATCATCTGCAGCCACTTTGCTGCAGCCTCAGGGTTGTCCTCACCCTCAAAGGTGGGTGGTTGGAAGTTGCGGAAGTCTTTCAACCTCCGACGGGCAATTTCTTCTGCATTTTCATGCAGTGGGGGTTGGTTCTGATTCTGTTGCCTATGATCGCGCCATTCTTGGCTCATATTCTGGATGAACGTTGCCAGTCCTCCAATAGTGGTGATAAGATCTTCTTCCGCATCGCCAGTCCTTCCCCGAGTTGAACCTCGACCACCTGCCATGATTCTGCACTCACAATATCAGGAAATGAGTTGATCAGGCTCACCGCAAGTTATCCATGGCAGCAGTCTCAAGTAGGTACTCGAGTTCAATTCGGACAAGTTAGCCATGCATCCGTGTCTTATCACAGAACAGTCCTAACAATCTAACTATCCTAGCTAACATATACTTAAACTATAGCACATTTAGACAGTCAATCAGCAGATAAGCACAATCAACAATCAATTCAATCAACACAAGCAAATCCATGGACCAAACTGCTCTGATACCAATTAGTGTAACGCCCTCCCTTGTATGCATCCAAGAGAGTCGTTTGCTAAGCGGAATTAGAGTCGTTAACGTCACATGAGCTAACCAAGCAGTATACAAAACCGTATAAAATTTTCAACACTTAAATTCTTTTCATAAAGGTTTTCCAAAATAGTCATTGTTCATAAAAGTTCAAGCTAACATAATTATGATAAAGACTACAGTCATCCAAGAGTACCAAAACATTAATCATTACAGTCATCCAATTTAAACAAACAGCAATAGAGATAATCCACGCATCAGCAAGCAACAGCAAAATATTACTCCTTCAAATGCTCTTGCGTCCTCCTGCCATTTTGGAAAAATAGCAGCCAAGTGTAACATCCCGCATAATTAGTAAAATACCTAAGTACTATATGCTATATGTACATGTGTAGAATTCGGATGTATGGTTTATGTGTAATGGCTTGTGAATTGGTTGACCTTTATCCTTGGATAAGACTAAGGTAATTAATTAAATTAAATCATAGGAAGATACATATGTAGACATGTGAATTTAATCTTATGAGTAATGTGAGTGTGTGTTAGAGGACATTAGTGGACCTTGGTAGTGGGCTAGTGTGTGTATGGACTTGTGTGATTGGGCTCTTTGTGTGAGTGGCCAATGGCCCAAGAATGGCCTTTGGACCTACCTTGTTTTAGCCCAAAGTTGTAACCACTTATCCTCCTTAAAGCCTAGTCCAACAAGACTGCCTTGTGCAGCAAGGAACACCACTTGGCTAGATGTTTTTCCCCTCATTTTATGCGCACAAAGGAGAGTAATTAGGACCTTGTAAATCTGCCATTTTCCCTTGATTAAACCGCCACCTCACCTTACTTATGTATAACTTGGTTTCAATTTAATTGCTTGGAAGACACATGGACATTTTAGCATGATTTTAGGCTGCATATTTCCTCATTTTGGCGCACATGGGAAGGGTTTTGATGCAGATTTTTTTTATGACACAAGACTGCATAACTTGTTGACTTGGATAACCACTTACACTCTCCATCATGAGACTGCATTGTGCAGATTTTTGGCAAGCTTTTGCAGCCCATCATGAGTCAAACCTCCTCCTCCTTCCACATGCATCATAAGTGAGATTTTGGGACTGCATTTTCATCAATTCATGCGCACAAGACAGCCCCAATATGAGTGTTTGGACTGTCACAAATCTGCACCCATATGCACCTCTTTTCCTCTCATGATTTGCGCACCAAGGACTGCCTAAGTGCAGATTTTTGGGCTGCCACATGGTTAGTTTACTTGTTGACTTAGCAAAGCTCTTGCATGTGCTCATGATGCACATCTCCCACTCCTCTCTATGCGCAAATCATGGTCAATTGTGCAGAAATTTCTCTGCTTTGGACAGCCCTCAAAGCTGAACAAATCTCCCCTCATTCCTTGCATGTAAATAGAGTAAATTAGAAGCAAACCCTTTGCTTGTTTCAGCCTTGTATGCAGCCCCATCCCCTCAAGAAATCTGAATTTTCATGATGGTTAATCATAGCAATTTTCCCTCACTTTCCCTATTTATGTGCGCATGGAGAGGGGGCTGGCTTCATGTGCAAGTGCAGCCAACATTCCCTCCTCCTCCTCACTCTCTAAGCCGCACCAACAAAGCTCCTTGGAGCAAGAAGACCTTGTCAAACCAACTCCCTCCTTCCCTCACCTCAACCATACACCAAGCTAGTGCTAGCCTTGTTCCTCACCTTGTTGCGCATAGGACCTCTTAGGAAGTGTGGACTTGTGTGTAGTGAAGCTAGAAGGTGGTGTGACTCTTGACTTTGAAGGGTGTGCTACAAGAGGTAGGCTTTAAACTTTGAACTCTTTCTTTGTGTAGCCATGTATGTATGCTTGAATGTCTCCTTATATATGTGTTGCTTTGGATCCTTGGTTGAGCATGATTAAAGAATAAGTATGGAGCCATTTTTATGATGTTTTGTATGCATGAGTTGTAGAGTAAAAGTCTCATGATCATGCTTAAAATGATATGCCACTGCTTTGTATAATTAGGCCACTGTTTTAAAGAAGAAATGTGCCACTGTTTCGGTTGGATGTGCCACTGTTTTGGTAGATAAAATACCACTGTTTCTGCACTTAAAAAGCCACTGTTTCTGCACTTAAAAAGCCACTGTTTCTGCACTTAAAAAGCCACTGTTTCTGCACTTAAAAGCCACTGTTTCTGCACATTACATGCCACTGTTTCTGCACTTAAAAGCCACTGTTTCTGCACATTACATGCCACTGTTTCTGCACATATATGTCACTGTTTTAGTGCTCCCTAAGCCACTGTTTTTATGCATGAAATGCCACTGTTTTAGTCATGAAAAGCCACTGTTTCCATGCTTAAAATGCCACTGTTTCCATGCTTAAAATGCCACTGTTTTCATGCTTAAAATGCCACTGTTTCCATGCTTAATGTGCCACTATTTTCATGCTTAAAATGCCACTGTTTTAGTCATGAAATGTCACTGTTTCCATGCTTAAAATACCACTGTTTTTATGCATAAAAGGCCACTGTTTTAAGTCATCATATGCCACTGTTTTTATGCATAATGTGCCACTGTTTTAGTCATCATTTGTATGAAGTTGTCTTGATCAATCATTCTTGTTTAGGAAATGATGTAGAATAGACATGTTTGCATTGTTTTAAAGTTGACAACTTCATCATTAGTATTATAGTAATCAAGACATTGATGCTATAATATTAATGTAATCTTAAGACCTTAGTAATTAATGCAAGTATTATGAAAGGAATCACCAAGACATTGGGGTTTCTGATTAATGTACCCATCAAGGTAGTAAGACATTACATCTTGATGATAAGTAAAATGTTGATTAACATCACATGATAGAGAAGTCATGATGGAAATTGATTCATTCATAAATTCATACTTGAGGGAGATTGATATCTGACTACTGTTTTAAATTATATTCATATCTTTGTGTTTTAAACTTATCTTATTTTATGCAATTACATTTCTAGTGACAAGAAACTCATGCAAATCAAATCTTTTTGTTTGACTCAAATCAATAATAAGTGGATAATCAGTGCTTGACACAATTTCTTGTGGGAACGATCTTTACTTATCATTTTTATTACTTGTATGATTAGTGCACTTGCTAATTGGACAACATTGATTATAATTGATTTACACAATTTTCCATCAATTGATTTAAACAATTATTAATAGTAATTATTTACTATATATTAATGCAAATCTAAGTTAAATCGATAATCGTTAATGTTAGCATATGGGTGTCCTAGAGACAATCTTTTGATTAAATAAAGGACACTAGATGTAGAACTTTGTTTGTTGCAAATAAATGTAAGCACTATTTATTCAGTTTCATATTGTGTCTCGATATTACTGTTAATATTATATGAATGAACTGGATAAACCCCTTGGAATAGAACAGGTATCTTGTAACATCCCGGGCGCTGACGAGGGCGGGGAGTGATCGCCGGTGCGCAAGGGCACGGACAAGGAGCGGCTCCTGGCAGGCTTCCAGCGACGGGGGTACATGAATGAATCGAATAACACCGGAAAGAGAGGGATTCCAGAGACTGTGCTGATATGGGACAGTACAGTTGGGAATGGCTTATAAGAATTAATTGGTACTACCTATACTAACAAGATGCATCTACTTTTCGGTAGCCCAGATCGGAAGAACTCCACAGTTAAGCGTGCTTGACTTAGAGCAATTCTGGGATGGGTGACCTCCTGGGAAGTTTTCCTGGGAAGTGTGCGAGTGAGGACAAAGCACGCTGAAAAGTCTCGTGTTAGTGTGTGGGGACAGTCGTTAATCCTTGCAAGTTGCCAGGCGTTACAAGTGGTATCAGAGCAGGGCCTCTCATCCAGTACGGTGTGGTTCGAGGACGAACCAGGCGGAAGCTGGTGGGCATGTAACATCCCGGGCGCTGACGAGGGCGGGGAGTGATCGCCGGTGCGCAAGGGCACGGACAAGGAGCGGCTCCTGGCAGGCTTCCAGCGACGGGGGTACATGAATGAATCGAATAACACCGGAAAGAGAGGGATTCCAGAGACTGTGCTGATATGGGACAGTACAGTTGGGAATGGCTTATAAGAATTAATTGGTACTACCTATACTAACAAGATGCATCTACTTTTCGGTAGCCCAGATCGGAAGAACTCCACAGTTAAGCGTGCTTGATTTGGAGCAATTCTGGGATGGGTGACCTCCTGGGAAGTTTTCCTGGGAAGTGTGCGAGTGAGGACAAAGCACGCTGAAAAGTCTCGTGTTAGTGTGTGGGGACAGTCGTTAATCCTTGCAAGTTGTCAGGCGTTACATATCTCTTGAGTATCGGTGATGAGATCACGATCATGAGGATTCAAGGATATTGCATGTCTATTCCTAATTATTTGTTCCTAGTCTAGAGACACTGAGTTTGGGGATCAGTGATCTCGAGTAAAGACTAGTACGACTTATCTACTTGTATATGGATACAAGGTAAAGACCTCATGAGCTGCAGATATGGAGATATCTTAGCTAAAGTCGTGGGTGGACCTATAAGAGTATAGCTCGCACTAAACAGACCCAAAAAGAGACTCTATGAGGAAATCTCACAGATAGTGTCATTAGAGTAATCTCTTTATATTTGGGTGTGTCTTTCCTTAGACCAGAAGTTATTACCTAGACTGTATTCTTGAAGGCATGTTTTGATTGTATACCTCGTCTGCCTGAAACATGGAGACTCATAGGTATACTGTTGGGCGTGTCCTTAAAGGGCACAAGGGCTAGGGTAATAAGCTGAAGGAATTCGTCAAATCTCTGTGAGAGATTAGGTTATCTGTAAACCGGAGAAATCGGGATGACATTTACAGGGACTCGGGAATCTATGCATAGTAAAAGAGATCATGAGATGATCTGCCTTTAGAGTCAGTAAATTGAAGATTCCCTATTTCGAATAAAGCTTACCCTAAACCGCAGGGGTTGATACATTTCCTTACCCTAGGTTAATGGGAAGATAACCGAGACGAAGGGAAATACATACAGTAACCAAATATGTGCAATAGGTTGATCAATTCATTAATCTGACTAGTTCTGGGGCAACAAAGCATTGCTAGTGCTCTGTGTTGTCATTAATTGGGTTGTGGGCTTGTTGGGCCCAAGCCCAGTTATGTCAATAGCTAAGTTGGACCTAATGGGTCACACACTAACACCTTGTAGTCATGATGGACTAGCTTTAAAGGTATTGGGCCTAATAATGTTATTAGCCCAAGAAGCTGTTTGGAAGCCCACCTAAATGGGTGGGTGGTGCATGGAGTTTAGTAATGGGCTTGGATAGTCCAAGCCATTACTAATTAATTTAATTAGTTAAATTAATAATCAAATATTTGAATTTCGAATTTTGAATTTGAAATTTGAATTTTGAAATTTGAATTTAGAATTGGAATTTCGAAATTAGAATTTTGAATTTGAAATTTGAAATTTGAAATTTGAATTTTGAAATTTGAATTTGAATTTGAATTTTGAAATTCGAATTTTGAATTTGAAATTTGAAATTTTGAATTTTGAATTTTGAATTTGAATGTTTGAACGTTTGAATTCAAGTGTTTGAATTCGAATTTGAATTGGTTTTGAAAAGTTGTTTCATAACAAAAGAATAAGACACGATCTTATTGGAGCATATTCCTTGGATGAAGAAGCATCTTTGGAGGCTCTCCCTAGGCTGTTTGGTGCGCCACTTTTAGGTGATAAGAGTGTTATCTTATCACTTAAAACAAACCTCCATTCAGATTTGGTGGTTGAGGGAATCAGTGGGTGAGTTGATTCAAATTTTGAATGCAACTACTCAATGTATTTAGACCCTTTCTAGGGCTGAATTATGCGCATGAGAACTATATACTATATTTGAATTTAAATTCATGTGGATAAGATTGGAGGTTGTTGGCAAAGTTAGTTTTGCAACAGCTCCACCTTATCACACTGTTTCATGCGCAACTTTCAAAGAAATTTGAAAGTTTGTTTTCATTTTGAATGATTGGATTCCCTCCTCCTCTCCAAAGGGTGCGCATAAATATGACATGTTCCTCACCTTAGGTTTCATTGAAAACCAAGTTATGCACCATTGAAAACCAAGCATCAGAGCCAGGTTGAGTCAACAAGACCAACCTGAACGAAGTAACAGGCACATAACAAC
>JAVKPL010004344.1:0-21710 GCA_032173675.1 Gastrolobium villosum
AGATTTCTGAATACCTATACTTCGTGGAATCAACAGATGCCATGAGGATGAGGCTGTTTCCTTTCTCTCTAGCTGGAGCAGCAGAAGAGTGGGTGGAAGATCTGCCTGCCAGACCCATTACTCATGGAAGGACTTGGAGAAGCCTGCCTAATAAGGTTCTTCCCACCACAAAAGTTTGTAATCTGGGGGTAGCATCACTGGATTTAGACAGTATGTGGATGAGTCGATCCCGTGAAGACTCAGACTAGATTCAAAGGGCTGATGAAAAAGTGTCCCACCCATGGTCTTCCTAAGTGGGCCACTATCAGATTTTCTATAGAGGGTTGAGTCACAAGAGCAAAACTCATCTGGATGCTACTGCCAATGGAATGTTTCTGTTGAAAAGGTATCCAGATGCGTTTGAAACACTTGAGGTAGGCCAGAACGGTACCGTGCAGAACAAAGAGATGAAGCTCACCAGAAGGCAGCTGGGCTTTATGAAGTAAGTGAAATTACTTCTACAAGGAGCAACAGTCCTATCAACCTAAGGTTCCATTTCCACCAGATCAACTCCCAAATGCCCCATGATCAGCAAGGGCAGTCTAGTGCACAAACTCAGCCTCCTCCAAATGACCAATGGTCAAATCAGATGTTAAAAAATCATGAGGCCATGCTCCAAAGTCATGGAGCAATCTTGAAGAGTTTGGAGACACAAATGGGGCAGATTGCAACTTCCCTTAAGGACAGACCATTGGGAACCCTTCCTAGTGATACTGAAGCACCAAGGAAGGAGGGAAAGGAATTTTGTCAAGCTCTACACTTGAGAAATGGAAGGGAGGTTGAACAACCAGAACCTGTCATTCGGCCCTCCACCTTGTTGGGAAGGACAGAAAAATCAGCACCCAAATCAGCCCCCAAATCAAAGGGGCCAGCCATACCTGTGCAAAAAGAAGATGGCCAATCACCAAGATCAAGGGCAAGGCAGATTCCTTTCCCACAAAGACTCCAGAAACAGAGTCAGGAGAAGCATTTCAAGAGGTTCTTGGATATCCTCAAGCAACTACAGATAAATATCCCTTTTGTGGAGGCCCTTCAACACATGCCAAGCTACATCAAATTTATGAAGGACATCCTATCAAGGAAGAGGAGGATAGAAGAGTTCGAAACAGTGGCACTCACCAAGGAATGCAGCAGCATTGTCTCTACAAAAGTGCCTCCTAAAATGGAGGATCCAGGTTCTTTCACTATTCCTTGTGTTATAGGAGATAGGTATATTGGTAGAGCTCTATGTGATTTAGGCTCTAGCATTAACTTGATGCCTGCTTCTATTTTTAAACAATTAGGAATAAAAGCTGCCCCCACAACATTAACCCTCCAATTGGCTGACAGATCCATTGTATACCCTGAAGGTAAGGTGGAAAATATTTTAGTAAAAGTGGACAAATTTATTTTTCCAGCTGACTTCATAATCCTTGATTGTGAAGTTGATGAAAATATTCCTATAATAGTAGGAAGACCATTCTTAGCTACAGGGGGTGCAATGATTGATGTCAAGAAAGGAGAGTTAACAATGAGGGTTAATGATGACACTATGACCTTTAGTGTCTTCAAGGCCATGAAATATGTAGATGATGATGTTGATGATTGCTCTGCTATTTCTGTCATTGATAACTTGGTTGCTGCTCATTTTCAAGATAATTTTGAAATGAATAACTCTGTCTGTGATTCTGCCATTTTTGAATTTTATGGAAATAATGCATCTGATCATGATCTTGCTTGTGCATTAAGGTCTTACCCCACTAAGTTCTTTGGTGATAAACACTTTGAGTCTCTTGAACTTCATGAGAGAATCACCAAACCCCTTAAACCATCCATAGTGGAACCACCTGAAGTGGAGTTAAAGGAACTCCCAACTCACCTTAAGTATGCGTTCCTAGGAAGGGACAATACTCTCCCTGTCATTGTAGCAGCTGCCCTCAAAAATAATGAGGAAAGTCAGCTCCTAAATGTACTAAAAAATCACAAAAGAGCCATAGGTTGGACCATGGCTGATATCAGAGGAATTAGTCCTACATTCTGTATGCACAGAATAAGGCTAATTGATGAGAATGCCAGTTCCATTGAGCCTCAAAGAAGGCTCAATCCAACCATGAAAGAAGTGGTTAAAAAGGAAGTAATTAAATGGTTGGATGCTGGTGTGATCTATCCTATTTGTGATAGTAGTTGGGTGAGCCCTTTGCACTGTGTCCCTAAAAAGGGAGGTATCACAGTTGTGCTCAATGATAAAAATGAGCTCATTCCCACTCGAACCATAACAGGTTGGAGAATCTGTCAGGACTTTAGGAAGTTGAATACTGCTACCAAAAAAGACCATTTTCCCTTACCCTTCATAGACCAAATGCTGGACAAGCTTGCTGGACAAGAATACTTCTGTTTTCTTGATGGGTATTCTGGTTATAACCAGATACCCTTAGCTCCAGAAGACCAGCATAAGACAACATTCACATGTCCATATGGCACATTTGCATTTAGGAGAATGTCTTTTGGACTTTGCAATGCTCCTGCCACCTTTCAAAGGTGCATGACTGCCATTTTTAATGACATGATTGATGAATATGTAGAAGTCTTCATGGATGACTTTTCTGTATTCGGAAATTCATTTGAAAAATGCTTGCTGAATCTGTCTAGAGTTTTACAGAGGTGTGAGGAGACTAATTTGGTCTTAAATTGGGAGAAGTGCCATTTTATGGTGCAAGAGGGTATAGTCCTAGGCCACAAGGTTTCAAAATCTGGTTTAGAGGTGGATAAGGCTAAGATTGCACTCATTGAAAAGCTACCTCCACCTAGAGATGTCAAGGGAATAAGAAGCTTCTTAGGCCATGCAGGGTTCTATAGAAGATTTATAAAGGATTTCTCTAAGGTAGCTAAACCCTTAAGTAGCTTATTGGAGGTTAATAAGCCCTTTAATTTTGATGAGCCTTGCTTGAAGGCTTTTGAAGAATTAAAAACCAAACTGATTTCTGCCCCTATAATTGTGGCACCTGATTGGTCCTTACCTTTTGAGGTGATGACTGATGCTAGTGATTGGGCCCTAGGTGCTGTGCTAGGGCAGAGGAAGGATAAGATTTTTCATTCCATTTATTATGCAAGCAAAGTCTTGCAAGGTGCCCAACTGAACTACACTGTGACTGAAAAAGAGCTCCTGGCAGTTATATTTGCCTTTGAAAAATTCAGGAGCTATTTGTTTGGGGTAGAGGTCATTGTCCACACTGACCACTCAGCCATCAAATACTTAATGGAAAAGAAGGATAGCAAACCTAGGCTTATTAGATGGATGTTACTCCTACAAGAATTCCAAGTAAAAATTGTAGATAGGAGTGGCACCCAAAACCAAATAGCTGACCATTTGTCTAGGTTGAAGTCCAACACAACAGAGCAAGACTCTGCACCAATCAGGGACATGTTCCCTGATGAGTCTTTATTGGCCTTAAGCTCTTTAAACACCCCTTGGTATGCTGACTTTGCCAATTACTTGGCAGCAGGTGTGATGCCTGATGATTTAAACACACATAAGAGAAAGAAATTTCTCCATGATGTGCAATTCTATTTTTGGGATGATCCACATTTATTTAAAAAATGTGCTGACCAAATTTTGAGGAAGTGTGTTCCAGAATTGGAGCAAAGCCAAATTCTGCACAGCTGCCACAATTCTCCATATGGAGGACATTTTGGTGGGGTAAGGACTGCAGCCAAGGTGTTGGAATCTGGCTTTTATTGGCCAAGCATTTTTAAGGATGCTTATACTATAGCTAGTAAGTGTGATAGGTGTCAAAGGACTGGCAATATCACACGAAGGAATGAGATGCCTCTAAATCCTATTCTTGAGGTTGAAGTGTTTGATGTGTGGGGGATAGATTTCATGGGTCCCTTCCCTCCATCAAATGGGAATAAGTACATTCTTGTAGCTATAGACTATGTGTCCAAGTGGGTGGAGGCAGTGGCCTTACCCACTAATGAAACCAAAACAGTGTGCAAGTTCCTAAAGAGCTACATTTTTACTAGGTTTGGTACACCTAGATGCATAATTAGTGATGGAGGCAGCCACTTCATAAGTAGGCAGTTTGAAAGCCTCCTCACTAAGTATGGTGTCAAACATAGGGTGGCAACACCTTACCACCCACAAACAAGTGGTCAGGTGGAGGTTACTAATAGGGAGATTAAGAAAATTTTGGAAAAAGTAGTTGGTCCTTCTAGAAAGGACTGGTCACTTAAGCTTGAAGACTCCCTGTGGGCATACAGAACAGCCTATAGAACTCCAATAGGTTGCTCACCATATAGACTCATTTTTGGTAAGGCATGTCACTTACCATTAGAGTTGGAGTACAAGGCCTATTGGGCTCTTGCAAAGCTGAATATGGATTACAAGGAATCCTCAGAGAATAGGTTGCTTCAATTAAACAACTTAGATGAATTTAAAATGAACTCATATGAAAATGCTAAGTTGTACAAAGAAAAAATGAAAAGATGGCATGACAACCTAATTCAGGAAAGATGTTTTGAACCAGGCCAAAAGGTGTTATTGTTTAATTCCAGGCTTAAACTTTTTCCTGGAAAACTGAAGTCCAGATGGTCTGGCCCCTTTGAAATTGTGGAAGTTTTTCCACATGGGGCAATAGAGATTCAAGGTAATGATGGTCGAAGGTTCAAGGTAAATGGACAAAGACTGAAAGTTTACCAAGGTGAACCTGTCATTAGAGACAAGGCAATTGTCCCTCTAGTTGACCCTTCTTAACTGTTTTGTGGTGTTGCAGTAGTTGTCAATTAGTTAGTTAGAGTTTTTGTTTTGTTTTTGTGTTTTGTCCAAGTTATCCTGCATCTGTGATCTGTCATATAGGTGTGTAAAAAAAATAAAGAGCTGTCAATGTATCAGTGTTTTCTTCTTTTCATCCATTATGAATTGTCCACCAATTGTCCAGATTTGCTGAGTGTAAAGGATGAGAGTGAGCAGATAAGTAAGTTTGGGGTAGGAGTGTGCTTCCTATGATAATTCCATTCAATTGGGATAGCTCAGTCAGATGCACATACATGTTTAAAAATTTTTATGTGCACTGACTGTTGATCGATCACACCAGAGAGTGATCTCTGTTTGCTCTCTCTTTGCCTATCGATTCACCCAAGTAGGCTTGAAGAAAGTCCTGCAGTGTAAATAAGTGGGATTGATTCCCATTATTTCCTTTGGGCCTTTTTAAAATTAAGAGCCCAAGTCCTTCAAAGGCACGATGAGCCCAAGGAGGTGTTCGGTAGTTGGACTATATTTGAATTGGGCTGTGCCATCAGTGTAATCAGCCCAACTAATAAACCGTTTTCTTTTTTTTATTTACTTGGGCCTGATTTTCATTTTATCAGCCCAGTCCTATTCATTTAACCTTTTTTATTTTACTGGGCCTGATTCTAAATGGGTCAGCCCGTTTTTATTCTTTAATTAATTAATTAATTATTCATTAATTTATTCCGTTCTATTAAATTCTGATGCAAATTTAATTTTATTTTTATTTTATTTTTATTTTTATTTTTTATTTTCCTTCTGATCTTCTCTTCTTCCCTAAATCGTTCTTCTCCTTCCCAATGTACTGCGCAACATTGAGCCACTAAAACCATTAATGCTCTTCTAAAAAAAAGCAACTGCTTTTTAGAATAGGGAGATGACTCATGGGAAAGGACAACTCCTTTTCAGCGCAGGGATGTGACTTCTCTTCTTTAGTCACATCCATTAAATTAGGCTGATTTCCCTAATTAAAGAATTTCATTTTAGTTTTGTTTTTATAATTTCTCTTTCTAAAAAACCTCACCGTGTCCTTCGCACACCCCCCATTTATACCCACTCCGTGCCCTAGCTCCCATCTTTCCGACTCCCTCCATCAATCTCTCATTTCGTCTTCCTCCCATATCATCACTTTCTTTCTTTCTTTCTTCCCGTCTCCTTTCCCTAACGCCAGATACTCTCACCGCGCGCGCTGCGTCTCGCGAAAAAAAGGTTCGGCTCTCTTACATCCTTGTGTCGGTTCTCTCCGAATTTTTTCACCATTTTCGCGAACTCAGGTATGTTCTTCCATAACCTTAACTTATTTTGATTTGTGCTTCAAACCTTATTTTTGTTCTTGTTCCCCTTTGTTGAACCCGATTCTCTCTGTCAGGACTTTTCTTTGTTTTATTTATTTACTTATTTTTTTATTTATTTACTATTTTTATCTTTTATTGTTTCTGGTTTATAATAATTATTTTTATTTTATTCGGGATTTGATTTCATGAAAAGGTTTTTAATTTTATTTCTTTTTATATATTTATATTTATTTTTATTTTTCTTTTCTATTTTTCTATTTTTCTATTTTATATAAGTGCAAGTACTCCCTGATTTTTGAAATTTTTTTTTTTTTTGCATGCACCTGTTAAAATTTTTAGATATTTCTAAGTGGTAAATCGGTTACATTGCTTTCACTGTTGTGTATTTGTTCTTCGTCTGATATAAAAATTCTCAGTAATAATTATTTTTTTTCTATTCTGTTAAATTTTATTATTTATATATTTATTTAATTTATTTATTTATTTTATTATTGCTGATTCGTTATAATTTAATGAATGCTGGGAGTTACTAACAAATTATTCTTATCTCGAATTGTTACTGAATCATACTCAGTAACAATGCCACCAAGAACCTTGAACGGTGGGCTAAAAACTAAAGCTCCTCGTGTTAAAAAGACTAAAAAATCAGCAGCAGCCGAACCATCCTCCCCTCAAGAACCGCCTGTTCCAGCAAGAGTATTACAAAGACTCAAGGAGCTAGAAGCGGGCAAACTGCGCATTCATTATGAACGCGGATTCGACCTAACTGAAGATGGGGGATATATGGAGTTGTTCGTCTGGCAACATGTGACACCATGGAAATGGGAAACATTTGCAAGTCACCCTTCTGTTCAAGTACCTGTCCGGTTAGTTCACGAATTCGTGGCTAACTTCCCAGATGAGAATGACCCGCAACAAGTCCTCGTTCGAGGGACGCTGGTGGACATCTCCCCAGCCAAGATTAAAGAGATTTATAATCTCAAGGACGGGGATTATAACTGGTATTTGAAGTTTCTCACAGACAGAACGCTACCGAACGTTCATTCAATAATGGCAAAGGTCCTCACGGGAAATCCCAATACAAAATGGGATTCTGAGAAAATGTTAACGAATGAGCTCACCAAAGAAGCTCAGGTATGGGCCAAATTTGTGAGGCACCGCATCTTCCCTAAGTTGCACATGAACCACTTGACAACAAGAGTTGGTGTGTTGGTTTACTGCATACTGCAAGGCTTGCCATTCTACCCCGAGAGGCTTATCCACCAGGAGCTGTGTGCGAACTCTAAGAAAACCACAGGAGCATTTTATTTCCCATGTCTGGTAAAGCTATTATGTGATGCAGCTGGAGTCCCACCCTCTTCTGAAGACAGTGAAATGGTCCCAATCCCTAATTCACCAATAAATGAAGTCTGCCTAAAAAGGATAGCTGAGTCTAGCCTGCGTAAAAAAAGAAAAACATCTTCTACTCAGCCTCCTCAACGAGCAGAAAAGGGCCAGGTCTCAGAGAATCAGCCTCCTCAACGAGCAGCAAAGGGCCAGGTCTCAGAGATGAAAGATCAAATCATGGAATTGCAGCAATGTGTAAAGGGGTTGATTACATATATCAAAAACTCTAGACATTGCTGTAAGAAATCTTATCAAGAAACCTTCCCCCAAGATGAGTTTCCTGAAATTCCAGCCCATCTATTACAACAAATTGGTGATGAGGGGACGTCAAGAGCTGCTGAGCAGGGGTCTGATGATGACGTGGTCGATGTAGATGATACTTTTTCTGAGATCTGATATTCAGTGATTGGTACCCAGGTTCTTTATTCATTAATTTTATTTGTTTATTTGTTCATTAAATTATTTATTTATTTATTTATTTATTTATTATTTTACGTTTCAATTTATTATTTTGTATTGCTGTGAGGACCCAGCTTAGTTTTAAGTTTGGGGTGATTTTTGTAATCATGTGCTTTCACCAATAATCTTTCTGTAACTGCTAATGAGTACTTATTTTTGTTTTTGGTAATTTACTCTGTTTTATATGCTGAATTTATAGTAACTTGGAAATAATTTATAGCTTGATGTGCTTAACATGATCATTGCTTGAGTATAACCAGATTTAATTTAATTTAATTCCTAATCAATTAAGGATTTAACTTAGTTGATCAGTGTTACATAAGTTTAAAATCAATTGGCATGCCTTTCAATTTTGTTGAAACCTCTGATTTGCTGATTCACTGATAATCCACTGGTTAACAACCTATGTGAGGTATTTTGAACCTAAACACTCTATTCCTTTGAGAGTGATCATTGGTTATTATGTATTGATGTTTTGAATGCTGCACTCTGTTTGGATGACCGATATGCTATTTCTGTGTGATTGGGGCATTGTTTCTGATTATTTAGCCTAGAGCCAAAAGCCTTACCCTTCAATTATATCCCTTGGTCCCTTTATTTGAGCCTGAGCCTTTCTTTTCTGTTTCATCCTGATATTATAAGCCAAATTCCTTGACTACCCTATACAGCTATCTTTAGTGTTTAGCTAATGCTCGTTAGCTTAGAAATACAAAAAGCTAAATAAGGCAAAGGGAAATTGGTTGTAAAAAGAAAGGGAAAGAAAAAGAAGGAAAAGTCAGGAGGTAAAAAAAAAAAAAAAAAAAAAAAAAAAGAGAACAAGTGATCTTATAAAAAAGAGTCTTTGAAAAATAAAAAGATCTCTGAGCTTACTTTTTAAAAGAAGAAGGAAAAAGGCAAAAGTAAAAAAAATTGTAAAAAAAAAAAGAAATAAAAAGAGGTAATCAATACAAGAGGGAGAAGAAAGTCAGTAATTTCCCTTTGTCTTGTTTAGGCAAAAATATCAGAAAAGCTAAAGAGAATTAGTTAGACACTAAAGGGTTAGCTTAGTTAGCCAAGTGACTAGAAAAACAAAGACCCTAGCCCTGCCTCTTTACAAGCTTGAAAGACCCTATGATGGAAGTAGCATGTTGGACTTCAAGTTTCTGAATGGGTGTGTAGATTGGAAACATTCATGCATGATGACAATGAGTGATCCTTCCTTATAAAAAAGAAAAGGTGTGATTTATTGAAAATGTCTGGAAAGGAATTCAGTGGATTGTCAATTGAACCAGTTTAAATTAAGGTTTGCAACTGATTGAATGTGCATGAGTTTTGATTGAATGCTTCTATAATTACTGATTGACTGGAGTTAGATGATTAATTAGATGAAGGAATTGGTTAACATTAAGCCTGGTCAATGCTTTAAGGAGTGTGATGTTTTTGCATAGATAGTTGATAAATTTATCTAAGTTACTAAGTTTAATTTAATAGTGCTAAGTGATTCTGAATTTGATCTAACTGTTATTTTCTGATAAAAGTTTGTTTGATTGCTTGAGGGCAAGCAATTGGTTAAGTTTGGGGTATTTTGTTAGCACATATTTATATATAATTATATTATATTATTTTATGATATTTAAATGTCTTTGGATTATTAATTGGTGTTTTTGCAGGTAAATTATGCTCAATTGAGTTAAGTAAGGATATTTGTAAAAATTGAAGGTAAGAAGTAAAAATGGTAATATTTGTCTTTTTACTCACTTATTTTATTTATTTTTATCTTCAGATTAAATGAAAAAGAAGGGAGCAGTCTGGACCGTTGGATTGGAGGAGATGAAGGGCTGTGATAAAAGGACAAGAAGCTGATGATTTTGAAAAAGAAAAAAAGAATATATAACAAAAAAAGGATGCAGATTTTCAAGATATAGCTTTTAGAATTACTTTTCTGAAAAAAATGAGACTAAAGTTTCCGTTCGATTTTTTCTTTTTCTTCTCTTTTCTTTCGTTCGAGTACTCTTTGTTCTTGAGAGATTCTTTTCGTTTTCGTTCCTTTTGTGTGGATCTCGTTCGCTTGCTTCGTTCGTTCATCATCCTCGACCTTGGAGGGCTTTGACAACGCATCTACAAGGGAGAGGAGTCGCGGATCTGCTGCGTAACGGTAGATTTCTTTGGAGTCTTACTGTAGATCGAGTTAGGGTTTTGTAATGTTTGAAGAATCCTTTTATTTTCTGAAATACTTGGTATCTTTGCTTTTATTTTTCGGATATTATAGTGTTTCAGATATGGGTTTTTGTTTCTTTTCTTTTCTGGGTTTGTATATTTTTTGGTTTCATGTTTCTTAACTAGTTCTTTGCTATTGCTGCGTTTTCTTATTCGATCGATTTTTTATTTTTTTTAACTCAAGAGATTCATGGGAATGAACCTTGAGTTCTTCAACAGAAGCAATTTGGGAAATGCGTTTCTGTTAAGGATCGATTGAACCCCTTTGGATTAGGGATAATCAAGGGTGTTTTCTAATAATTTCTGTAAAGATTCAAGATCCTTTGGAAAAAGATGATCTTGAATGTTAAGGTTAATTCTGGGAAGTTTCGACCTAATTAGTTGTAGTGTTTCGGAATTTGGGATAAACTTGCTGTGGCTTTCAACGAAATTGCAGGAATGCAATATTTTTGTGTCATCCATGATTTTAACATACTCAGAAGCCTTTTTCATTGTTAAAAATTTCTCACTGTTAGATCATATTTTGATGTTTTAATTAGAATATAATAAAGATCTCTTTTAACCATAAACAAAATAAAACAATTTAAAGGAATATTAATTCAGATTAATAGAAAGAAAAATAATTCAACCTGTTCCCTGAGAACGATAACTCTTTTCTTTTTGAAAATATACCTATCAACATTAAGTAAGTTGAAACAACGACTTTTTATCAATTCATCCTTGCGTTTAGTGGTTATGATGAACAACTTGAGAAAACTAAAATGTAGAGATATGTAGGTAGTAAGTGTTGTTCGTATGGAAAAGAAGTCATTAACAGACTCCACATGTTAGAATAAGGAAATGAAATTTATTACAGATAGATTTATAATTTAAAATAATGCAATTTTTTTCATAATATAGCAAGTGAATAATGTAATAAGTTATTCATTAATGTGTGGAAATCAATAAATTGACTATTTTGTTCAAAAAACTAGTATGTTTATCCCTTTCTCTCTTTATATATATATATATATATATATATATATATATATATATATATATATATATATATATATATATATATATATATATATATATCTTGTCCATTGTTCCCACTTATATCTAAGGGCTCTAATTTTTTAGTAATGTGAGTCATTGGATACAAGTAGATCAATGTTCAAAATTGAGTGTAAGATTTATAACTCTTACGCCGGTGTAAGAATATCCTACCGTATATATATATATATATATATATATATATATATATATATATATATATATATATATATATATATATATATATAGATCTTTAGACTCCGATGTAGAATTTAGAAGTCTTACTTTTTAAGTTAATAGTTAATTTTATCCATATAACAAATTATAGTTTATTGAGTTATTATATCAATTAAACGGCCCTTTCTCTCTTATATATATATATATATATATATATATATATATATATATATATAATTTTTGTAGAATAGAAGTCTTACTTTTTAAGTTAATAGTTAATTTTTATCCATATAACAAATTATAGTTTATTGAGTTATTATATCAATTATATTTCTCTCTTTATATATATATATATATATATATATATATATATATATGAGAGATCTTTAGACTCCGATGTAGAATTTAGAAGTCTTACTTTTTAAGTTAATAGTTAATTTTTATCCATATAACAAATTATAGTTTATTGAGTTATTATATCAATTAAACGGCCCTTTCTCTCTTTATATATATATATATATATATATATATATGTATCTGTATATGTATACATATATGTATACACATACATATATCTATATATATACACACACATATATATATATACACACACATATATATATAGGAAAAAATATTTCTCTGTCAACTTGAGATAAGTTTATCTTCGGCAATTCCAAGACTACGTCATTTTATTTATTTATTTCCTTATATTAATTGATTCACAATTGAATTTTTATGATTCCCTTTTTTTCTCTCTTCCTTTATTACCATTGATCTATCTTTGTACGGTTATGATGTAGTAGCCAGAGATAAAATTATCTCAAGCAACTTAAGAAACGATAAGCCCATATATATATATATATATATATATATATATATATATATATATGGGAGAGATCTTTAGACTCCGATGTAAGATTTAGAAGTCTTACCTTTTATCTTAAGTGTTGATTTTCATCCATATAACAATTATAGTTTATTGAGTTATTATATCAATTAATTATAAATAAATTACAACCATTAAATGGATGGAAATCAACGGTTGAGATGAGGAGTAAGACTTCCTAAGTCTTATACCGAAGTTAGTCTTACTCTCTATCTTAACCATTAATTTTTTCCCATTTAACAGTTGTAGTTTATGATGTCATACTAATTAATTAACAGTGGGGAGTAAGACTTAGAGAAGTCTTACTCTGGAGTCAATGTGGGATGAGTTATATTTATAAATTTTTTGTTTACAAACTACACTATGTACTCCGAAAGTATACTAGGTTACACTATGTACTATGTACTTCCGGGAGTACATAGTGAAATTTACAAAAATTTGAAATTTTTTTTGTAAATGGATCGTTCTCATATATATATATATATATATATATATATATATATATATATATATATATATATATATAACAAGAATCAGATTGAAATTTAAACTTATAATTTCATATAAATTATCCAATTTTCTCACTAATCTATTCTTAATGGCGTGATATAACATGCATTAAAATATTATAATGATTCATCTTTTACTTAATTACATTTTGAAAACACTACAGTCAGAACCTTATATTAGAATTTTTGGAAAAATTAACTATGTTGGTAAAAAAGAACCGGATAATGGTATTTTTAAAAATTATTATAATATTGTAGAATCTGAATATATTACGCAATTATTGCAGCTAGTTGCGTATATAGCAGGAGCGCAACTAGTAGTGAGCAAGACAGATGCGTAACTACTATGTGGCAACCCACATCAATCCTGTGCGCAACTAGTTGCATCGTATAAAAGCTCAATCCAATCCCACCTTCTCTCATTTCATGTTTTTCATCATCTAATTATGAGCTCTCTCCATCAAGTAAATCTTCTAACCCTCTATTTAAAATTTTCAATTATAGTAATAGGTATGTACAATAGAAAAGCATAATTGTAATAGGATAATCATAGTGATTTAGAATACGATAATGATAATTATGTATAGGTAGGGTAGTGATGATTATTTTTTTGGGTAGAATAATGTTACTATATTTTGAGTGTGCAATAATAATGAATAAATTTAGTAATTAGTACATAGAGAATGATAATTAGGTAATAATTATATTATTTATTAGAGTTTAGTGAGTAAGATTTAGTGTATATATAATTTAATAATTAGTAAAATAAATATCATTTATTTTTTTTGGTGAAAAAAATAAATATCATTTAGTAGATTAATATATAGTGATTAGTAGGATTTGAATCATAAGTTGTTGATTGATCATCACACATAATTTACTGTATTGTACTACATTGTATTATTATGTAAATAATTAAATTATTTTTTATAGTTAAATAAATTAGTATCAATTGAAATTAATTTTCTAATTAATTTATAATTTTTATTAGTACAATATATTTCTATTATTGGAATATTAATTTTAAATCAGGGACATGACTTTTTCATCTTCATATTCATCATCGGATCATTTATCAGAGCACTTTTTTGACAATGGTTTCCCATCCTAGTTCGAGGGAGTACACAATATTGAGGCAATGTGTTGTAGGCCACGTGAAATTGCCACATCCACATGGCTTTTTTGGGCTTAAATTATTAATTGCTTAACATATAATTCATCTCGTATTTGCCATTGACCCCACAAATACTCCTGATCAAAACCAACCCCTCATCATTGGAGTGATCCTAATCGATATATATGTAAAGTGGAATACCTTTACAAAATGGAGAAATAGTACTACTACCTACACATACACATTCGTATTAATTACACAAATAGAGTACATATAAAAACATCTAGTTCATGAACTAATGTTGTGTATTTAGCAAGTGTACTAGTCACACAAGTAATAAAATGATGAGTAAAGATCGTTCTCACGAGGATTTGTGTTCAAGCACCAACTAATCACTTATAACTCAGTTGAATCAAATAAAAGTTGGAATCATTAATAGTTGTCACCAGAAATTTGAATTGTATTGAATTAAAAACTTAATAAAGCAAATGAAATGTGAATTATAATTTAAACAAGTAGTCAGACATCAATATCCCTCAAGCATGAACTTATGAAAGAATCAATCCTACTATGAATTATCTCCCATATGATGTTAATCAACCTTTTTCTTATCATCAAGATGTAATTCCTTACTATCCTGATTGATACATTAATAAGAAACCTCAATTCCTTGGTGATTCCTTTCTTAATACATACATTAAACACTAAGGTCTTAAAGATTACATCAGAATACTAACATCAATCCCTTGAATACTAGAACACTGATGATGAAGTTGTCAGTTATAGGAATAATATAAACATCCTTGTTCTATACTACTCCCATGATGGAAAAAATTGATACAGACAACTTCATATCATCACATAAAAGACAAACATAATATTCAATCATCAATTCATAAATTCATACTTGAGTTCCATTGAAATCAGACTACAAAGGACTCTACTCAGACATAATAAAAGAAATAACAAGAGAAGAGGAAAGATCAAACTCAATTGTCATGATGGTTGAGTCTTCGATCTTCAATTGAAATTACATAAAATGTACTAACTATTACCAGAACTAATTCCAAAAGAATTTGGAAAGTCAGAGAAAGTGAAGAGTCAGATCAGATCTATAAAAGATCTGATCTGATCCCCCTTCTCCTAGTGTGATGGGAAAAGTCAGATTCTAATAGATATATCAAGTGTAAAGGCCCCTTGCCCTTTTTATAGTTTACAAATTCTCAAATTGAATTAACATCCAGAAAATGACATGGGCACTAAAACGCTCATTATTGACATAAGCTTCAGAACATGTATTTAGGACTTTCTAGGACATTAACCCTCTTTTCCATCCATTTAATCACATAAATTAAACTAATTCATGCTTAAAAACCTTATAAACCAAGGGTTTATCACAATTCCCAAATTTGAACATTTTTGTCGTCAGCAATAAATTAAAAACAGAGAAGAAATTGAGATTCTTTACAGATAAAACTCATGAGGATGACTTTCATTTGACAGATTATCAACATTTCATGATACAACTTACAACCATGCAATTTCTCATTTCTTATGATTTGCCCAACATCATTTTGTGACTTTTCAACAGATCAGTAGAGATGATATACAGAGACTCCCAAACAAAACACACCTCACTAGGAACTTCTCAAAAATTGTGAGAATTTAACTTTCTCGCACTCTAGTGTTTAAGGGTGTACTCATCACTCAATTTTCACTGTACTCAAACTACCATAGGCTTGCCCATCTTCTCACTTTCCACAGTAATAATGATCCATAGAGTAGATCAAAAAGGACTTTGGCAATATGGCTTGGCTAGAGATAGAATTTTATGTTAAAGGAAGGAATATGGCTTGGCATGTGGCTTGACTAAAGGTAGAATTCAATGTTGAAGGAGGTTTCATATTAAATGAATCATATTCAGATAACAGGAGGATCACAATTGTATTTGTTCATATTCTCCTTAATCCTTCCAATCCTCTTCTTCCTTTTCATTCATTCTTTGCACCACCTTTTTTACAATTTTTATTTTTCTTTGAACCTTTCTTCCTCTTTTTTCTTCCAAACACTTTGTTTCTTTAATTCCCCCTTTTCTTATTTTCTTTTTCTTTATTCTACCAAGCACTTTGTGCCTTTACTTCCTTTTTCCCATTTTCTTTCTTCTTCTTCTCCATATTTCCAACACTTTGTGTTGTCATGTATTGCAGGAACACTTTTCTCCCAACAGAACTTTCATCCATTATCCTTTATCTGAAACTTTTAATCTGAAGGATTGGAATGAATGTAGGTTCTTGGTTTTATAGACAAACAGGCTTAAGCTCAAGGGTTTCATGCAATGCAAACATTAGGGTTGGTCATTTAAACTTTATGGTTCAAGAAGGAAGTGCCTCAATCATATCTACACTACACATCATAAACCATTTCAAGCAAGAAACAGGGCAAGTTCTACAGTTATTCATGCAGTGAAGTGCTCTCTGAACAAAATTTTCTGTGTAGGCTTAATTTCTCACAGTTCAGAGTGCATGTTTGATTTTCTCTATATAAATCACAACTAATCTCTCTACTATTTCACATTGAATGAATTATGCAATCATTTCATTTTTGCTCAACATGCAAGGTATAAGATTGTATCCTTAATTTGATCAATCATATAAAACTTTGATCAGTCTTATCCTCATTGAATTCCATATCACAACCGAAATCCAGATTCAATATCACAACTAAAATGCAAATCACACAAGAAAACTTAGAAAAGAAAAAGATTGAGATATTTCCCTGTTTTAGCTCATCAATTTGTGTGACATCTCCATGAAGTTTGCATGCCATTCAATCACACCCAATTCCCAGATTTAAGCGTTGTAGTCCCCAACAACTAATTTAAATCTAGAACAACAATGGATCACTTAAACATATTCATAAATAAACCAATAGCATCAGTACTATCGCAATGTGCATCATGCAAAAATAATGAATATCCCAATGTACTTAACTGAATTACAAAAGTAAACTAACAACAAAATAAAACTAAAAGAAACTAAAAACAAAATAAAAAAGAATATGAGAGTGTGTAAAACATATGAGATAACCATGTAAATCATATAAATGGACCAGCGCTAAAACATTGAAATCAAGAGTTTTAGCGCTGGTCTCCAGAGACATGTGCACATTGATGTGCGTAGCATTACGCTAAAACGGTCACGTCTGAACGTTTTAGCGCTATTGACCAGAATTGCTGAAAATAATAAAAATTCAATCTTAATTATTAATGGTGTCTGTCAATGTTGAAAGAACAAATCCCCGGCAACGACGCCAAAAACTTGTTGTGTATTTAGCAAGTGTACTAGTCACACAAATAATAAAATGATGAGTAAAGATCGTTCCCACGAGGATTTGTGCTCAAGCACCAACTAATCACTTATAACTAAGTTGAATCAAGTAAAAGTTGAAATCATTAATAGTTGTCACCAGAAATTTGAATTGTATTGAATTAAAAACTTGATAAAACAAATGAAATGTGAATTATAATTTAAACAAGTAGTCAGACATCAATATCCCTCAAGCATGAACTTATGAAAGAATCAATCCTACTATGAATTATCTCCCATATGATGTTAATCAACCTTTTTCTTATCATCAAGATGTAATTCCTTACTATCCTGATTGATACATTAATAAAACCCCAATCCCTTGGTGATTCCCTTCTTAATACATACATTAAACACTAAGGTCTTAAAGATTACATCAAAATCCTAGCATCAATCCCTTGAATACTAGAACACTGATGATGAAGTTGTCAGTTATAGGAATAATATAAACATCCCTGTTCTATACTACTCCCTTGATGGAAAAAGTTGATACAGACAAATTCATATCATCACATAAAAGACAAACATAATATTCAATCATCCATTCATAAATTCATACTTGAATTCCATTGAAATAAGACTACAAAAGACTCTACTCAAACATAATAAAAGAAATAACAAGAGAAGAGGAAAGATCAAGCTCAATTGTCATGATGGTTGAATCTTCAATCTTCAATTGAAATTACATAAAATGTACTAACTATTATGTTGTTTAATCGGCAAGTGTACCGATCGTTCCAAGTAATAAAAGTGATAAATAAGATCGTCTCCACAGGGATTGAAAAACAATTACTACTATAAACAGTCCTCTTAAGTTAGATGAATCGATTTGTGTTTCCACACTATGGTAACTAATTAAAATGTAAAGACTTGTTTTTAGGTTTTTACGAAAAAGACTTTAAATAAATGAGGGAAATGTTTTTGTAGAATAAGTGATGAAGAATACTGTAGCCAGGGTACATTCACCAATTGTTCCCAATTTTTACTTTGGATTGATTCACAATACTTATCGAAATTAACAACTCAGACAAATTATCATCTTTTAGAATAATTAGTTAGATCCCAATCCCTTGGTGATCTAACCCTTTACTTTAGTTGGAACCCTAATCCCTTAGTAATCCCGCCTGAAAATAAGCATTATGTAGATAAATCCCACGACTGCAATCCATACAAGTCTATTCCTAGAGCATGCATGGAGAGTCATCTTTATCCCCTTTCAGGATCAGTATTCCAATATTCCTATTGCGAACCCTGATCCCCAGAATATCATTCTCTATTAGGTTGATCAGATCTAACAGAATTAATATCAATACGCGCAAGATAAAGATGAAATATATTAAAATCAATACATATGATGATTCAATCCTTGTAACAATTGTTCACAAAAGGATCATGCCCCTGACTACAGAAATAGATCTAGCCAATCAACATCATGATCGCTGATCTGATTTCAACATGAACTGAAAATAAAAATAGAAGAAGAAGATTACAAGAACAGAACAACGAACGCGAAGAACGCCTCCTCCTTCAGCCGGATCTGCTCCTTTCTAGGTCTTTTGGTATATTTTTCTTCCAAGGTTGAGTCTCTTTTTATAAGAGACTTTGACCTAATTTGCAAAATTTGAATTTCCATCTTTTCGCGCCTCCCACGCTGACAGCGCCACTCCCGCGCTGTGAGCGTGGGAGATTCTGTCAATTTTTGCCCACCCGCGCTGATGGCGCGGATCTCACGCTCTCAGCGCGGGACCTTCTGCCAATTTTCCTCTTCCCACGCTCTGAGCGCCATTCCCGCGCTGTGAGCGGGGGAACCTAGGTCTTCTTTTGCCCTTTTTGCCTTCTTTTATGCATCTTTCCTGATATTCAGACTTTGGATATTTTTAATCATTTTTTCTTCCTTTCTTGCATTGATTGAGTCACTTTCTTCTTCTTTTCGTCTTGTAATTTCCTATATGCTGATCGCATATCAAATAATTCCCAGATTTGAACTTTGTTGTCCCTAGCAATGTACAAGACTAAATCCAGGAAACAAATTAATCTAACATAACATTGTACAGCCAATTGATAGATTATCACACCAAGCATGCTTGAATCAATGCAAAGAATTTTTAACAATGCCTTTTATGAAAAGATCAGAATCTAGTTTGAACACCACTCACCCAGATAATCAAATAATGCTCAATACTCAAGTGTTTGGGGGAATGCTAATCACTCAATCTATCACATCAACAAAATTACCATAAGCTTGCTCATATTCTCAAGTTCCTAAAGATGAGAAACATTAACACATGCATAATTGATCAAAAGAACTTTACAGGTTATAACTTGGCCGGGCTTAAAAGGGTAGGAATTTATGGATAGTAGCTGAAGCACAAATGAGATTGAAAAATTGGTATTACACCTTCAACTTATTTGCTTTTACTCCATTAACGTTCCCACGGAATTTCTGGAATTTATTTCCTTCAGCCTTATTTTCTTTATATTCTTTTTCATTTTTCCTTTTTTTCTCCTTTTTCCTTTTATTTAAAGGCACAATTCAGTCACCTTTCTTTACATTGTCCTCTGTGGAGCTTACCTCAATTTCTTTGTTTCCATTTCAAAACATCAGTGATTCAATCTCAATTAAGGTAAGACAATAGGAATATGGCTAAGCAATCAGCAGGAATTATAAACAGAAAGGCTCAGGCTCAAAGGGGTTAGCAGTGGAAAAATACATACAGGTAGGTTATTTGTCCATGGCTAACAGAATAAAATTCTGCCTTTATCATTTCAATCAATGCATATATCTCAGAGAAACAGAGCAAGTTCTAGAATGCTATCACAGTGAGGTCTCTCAGAATAAATAAGTGTTTAAGCACAAAAACTCACTAGCTATGATGTCAGACTAGACTTCCAAAATAATTATTTAGGCATTATTAACCATTCAAGCATAAAAATTCAGACATACTAGTTGAACAGAATTTGCCTATACAATATCATGCCAGAATTTTATGCATCCAAAATTTAATCAAGCATATTTGAACCTGAGAATTTTTTTTCTTTTCTCTCAATACAAGACTTCTTTTTCATGGTGTATGGTGTAGTTCCACCACATTCATCAACCTTGCAATCTTGCATTCAGCATGTATGCGATAATTCCCAGATTTGAATGTTGCTGTCCTCAGCAACAAACTAATCTAGATATAGCTAAGTCTGCCAGATGGAGTACACACATAATTGTTAATATCCAAAGCAGAATAATCATGAAAATTTAAACCAATATAAAGTGCCAGCAACCTTAACTCTGCTCAACAGTGTTTTAAAAAATGTAAAACTTAATTGTTGCAAGAAATTTAAAACAAAATGCAGTAAATGGCAGTGGAGGAATAAGGTCAAAACTCATCCATAAAGTCATCAGCCTCAAAATCACCAAGCATGTCATCATCTGCAGTATTGGAAGGCATAGATGGACCTGCTTGTGTACCTGGGTGGAACTTGACCCATTAATCCAGCTGTGTCAATTCCCCTATCCAAGCACAGTCTCTCCAACATGCTCATCATGTAGTTGCTTTGAACCAGTAACTGTTGGAGCAACTGAGAGTCAGCAGATGTAGATGGTGCTGATACTGGGGCAGGTGGAGGAACAGCACCGCCAGATGCTTTCCATATTGCTTGCCTTCGGGACTCCTTCTGCATTTCATTATACAGACGTTGTGTTAAATCTGCTTTGATCTTTACATCTCTGGGCTCATCATCTGGTATTTCCACTCCTGCTTTTATGCAAAGTTGCTCAATGAGTGAGCAGTGAGCCAAACTAATATCTAATCTCCCATGAGTAATGATATGGACTATTCTATCAGACAGAATAGCCCCAATATGCAGATTATAATCCCCCAGCAGAGTGTACAGCAGCACCGCCCTTTCCACATTGACATCGCTTAAATTTGTGGAAGCTATGATGGTGGAATTGATGAAGGAGTGCCAGAAAATTGCCTCTTCATCGAGGTCCAGCCTATCCAATTTTTCTGGCACGGCTGGCTGGCCTTGTTTGGCTTTCCATGCAGAATTTGGTTGAGTGATGCTTTCCCGAATAGTGGTAGCCAAAGCCGGCATTTCTTCCCTATACAACCCGTCAACCGGCTGCATCCTGTTGAAGGTATCAGTGAAAAAAACAGGATTGAGTTGCTTCCCATGAGGTGTTCAGCAACCTCTCAATTTGGAAGGCTGTAAAAGAGACTTCCTTCCCCCTGACCCAGCTCTTTCTTGTTCTGTCTACTGTGTCCTTGTCAGCATTGGCACAGAATTCGCGCAATATGGTGCTGCAGCTTGCCTTTGGAAGTTGTATCAACTTGTTCCATTTCCTTCTTTGAATTGTCATGCTTACTGGACAGTCATTCTCCAGGAGACTGCTGATTCTTCATTCCGGTATGATTTTCTTTCTTAAAAACCAGTTGTGGTACCGGTCTTGTGCCTCCGGATTTAGAAACCGGTTACCATCAAAGTCTGCC
>JAVKPL010004345.1:0-7500 GCA_032173675.1 Gastrolobium villosum
AAAGGTTCCTCATTATAACCTATCTCAAGGGGACCAAGTGAGAATCTTCTTCAATGGTTGTTTACCAGAAACGAAATTGGTCATTAATACTGCAGCAGGCGGTTCTTTGGGTGATAAACTAGCTTCTGAGTCATATCATCTTATTGACAAGTTAGCTAAGAACGAGAATGAAACATCTATAAGGACCGGGAAAAGGGAAGCAGTGCCAATCAATGATAATAGTGCAATGCTGGCAGAACAAAAGTTGTTATCACAACAAATGTCCAATCTGCATGCGAAGTTTGAAAGGATGCAGCTTTCCAAAGTTCAAGCAAGTGCAGTTGTCCTTGATTGTGAGTATTGTCATGAAGATCATGACACCAATACTTGTCCTACATTGATGTCCTCAGATTCTACTCAACAATTTCAGGTAAATGGTATTTGGTATGATCAGCGCCCTAATCAGCAAAATTTCTCAAGAAATCAAAATAATGCTGCTGGTGGTAATAATTACCAAAGGAAAAGTTATCAAGGTACTGGTTTAGATATGACATCAGACAACTATCTAAAACCACCACCTATTCCAAAAAAAGAGCCTTCTGACCTGGAGTGTTTAGTCGGAACATTAGCACAAAGTACTAACGCTTTCATGGAGGAAAGTAAGGCAAATCAAAGAAGTACCAATGCTTTCATTGAGGAAAGCAGAGCTGATTCCAGAAATACAAAAGCTTCAATCAAGAACCTGGAATATCAGATTGGACAACTAGCCCAACAATTATCTGATAGAGCTCCAGGTACCTTTCCTGGTAACACTACTACTAACCCCAAGGAAGATTGTCTGGCAGTTACAACTAGAAGTGGGAAAGTGGTATCATCACCACCAAAACCTATTGAGAAGGAAAAGAAGATCGAACAAGAGGAGAAACCTGAAAAAGAAAAGGAAAAATCTCCTGAAATATTGAAACCAACTGATGATGAGAAGGAGACAACTACTCTTCCAAAAGAAAAATTTGAACTTAGTGAAGAGTATCTAATGAAAATGGCACCTTATCCTGGAAGGTTGAAGCCAGAATTAAAAGCCAAGAGTTATGACAGATTTCTTGATCTTTTCAAGAAATTGCATGTGAACATTCCGTTCGCTGAAGCATTGGCTAATATGCCAAACTATGCCAAATTCATGAAAGATCTCCTTTCCAGGAAGCAAAAGCTACAGGAATGCCAAACAGTTGCACTTAATGAGAAGTGCAGTGCTATTATCACTAGGAAGTTTCCTCCCAAACTTCGTGATCCTGGAAGCTTTAATATTGAAATTGAAATAGGAGACACAAAGATTGGCAAAGCTTTGTGTGATTTAGGGGCAAGTATTAATCTGATGCCCTTATCTGTTTGTAAAGCCTTACGGATCACTGAATTGAAGCCTACTCTAGTTTCTCTTCAGCTTGCTGATAGATCCTTGAGGAAGCCAAGTGGAATAGTCGAAGATGTTCTTGTAAAAATTGACAAGTTCATCTTTCCGGCTGATTTTATTGTGCTTGATATGGAGGTTGAGAATGAAATGCCTCTCATATTGGGTAGACCTTTCCTGGCCACAGCCCGTGCAATGATTGATGTAGAGCAGGGAAAGCTGGTGCTAAGGATGAATGAAGACACAATCACTGTCAATGTCTTTGATGCAATAAAAAGACCATATGATGATAGTGATTGTTTTGAAATTAATGTCTTAGAGGAAGTGATGCATGAAGATGAAACCCCCTTGCAAGAATTGACTGTTGAATTGCAAGAAAGAGATCATATCCCTTTTGAGGAAGACATTAAAGTTGCTAATGAGTTACTTGAACAGAAAACTTCTGACAAGGAAATAGGTGCTCCTAAAGTTGATCTTAAGGAGTTACCTCCAGCCCTAAAGTATATGTTCCTGGGTGACAATGAAACATATCCAGTGATCATAAATAACAGGTTATCTGCTAATGATGAGAAGAAACTGAAAGAAATTCTTTTAAAGCATAAGACTGCTTTAGGATGGTCCATGGCTGATCTTAAGGGAATAAGTCCTTCTTTCTGTACGCATAAAATTCTCATGGAGAATGATATCAAACCTGTAAGGCAGCCTCAAAGGAGATTAAACCCCATGATGAAAGAAGTAGTGAGAAAAGAAGTAGTTAAACTTCTTGATGCTGGAATGATTTATTCAATATCAGATACTGCATGGGTAAGTCCTGTACAAACTGTGCCAAAGAAAGGAGGTGTCACTGTGGTGAAGAATGATAAAGATGAATTAATCTCTACCAGGACAATTACTGGATGGAGAATGTGTGTTGACTATAGAAGGCTTAATGAAGCAACTAGGAAGGATCATTTTCCTCTCCCTTTTGTGGATCAAATGCTGGAAAGGTTAGCAGGTCATTCTTATTATTGTTTTCTTGATGGATACAGTGGTTATAATCAAATTGCAGTGACTCCGGAAGATCAGGAAAAGACAGCATTCACTTGTCCTTTTGGCGTTTTTGCCTATAGGAGAATGCCGTTTGGATTGTGCAATGCACCTGCTACTTTTCAGAGGTGCATGTTATCAATCTTCTCAGATATGGTAGAAAAGTTCTTAGAGGTATTCATGGATGACTTTTCGGTATTTGGCTCTTGTTTTGATGATTGCTTAGGCAAATTATCTAAAGTACTGAAAAGATGTCAGGAGACAAACCTAGTCCTTAACTGGGAAAAATGTCACTTCATGGTCCAAGAAGGCATTGTGCTTGGACACAAAATTTCTAAGGAAGGTATAGAAGTTGATAGAGCAAAACTAATGCTCATTGAAAAACTACCTCCTCCAATTAATGTTAATGGAGTGAGAAGTTTCCTTGGTCATGCTGGCTTTTATAGAAGATTCATCAAAGACTTCTCTAAAATTGCCAAACCACTAAGTCAACTTCTCATGAAAGACAATGAGTTCGTTTTTGATGATGCGTGTCTTAAAGCCTTTAATTTATTAAAGGAAAAACTCACTACTGCTCCTGTCTTGGTTTCACCTGATTGGAGTATGCCATTTGAGTTGATGTGCGATGCTAGTGATCTTGCTATTGGTGCTGTTCTTGGCCAACGAAGAAACAAACTGTTGCACGTAATTTACTATGCTAGCAAAGTTCTGAATGAAGCACAGGTAAACTATGCAACAACAGAGAAGGAGATGCTCGCTGTGGTCTATGCACTTGATAAATTTAGACCATATCTCCTTGGAGCCAAGACCATCATTTTTACTGATCACGCAGCAATAAAGTATTTGATCTCTAAACAAAATGCAAAACCACGACTGTTAAGGTGGATGTTGTTATTTCAAGAGTTTGATTTAGAGATCAAAGACAAGTCAGGAATGGAAAATAAAGTTGCTGATCACTTATCCAGAATCCGAGAGAAGACCCTACAAGATGATCCTGCTTTAGAGATCAACGATTATTTTCCGGATGAACAAGTCCTTGCAATATCTGTGAAATTATCTGAAGAACCAATTTTTGCACTGCATATGGAACCATGGTTTGCTGATTTTGTAAATTTTAAGGTAATCAAGAAAGTACCTCCTGATCTCACAAAGCAACAAGTGAAAAAGTTCTTACATGATGCTAGGAGGTATGTATGGGATGATCCATTCCTGTATTTCCAATGTGCTGATGGAATCTTGAGAAGATGTGTATCAGAATTGGAAATCAAGGAGATTTTATGGCATTGTCACAATTCTGATTATGGTGGCCATTTTGGTGGAAACAGAACTGCCCAAAAGGTATTGCAAAGTGGGTATTACTGGCCTACTCTTTTCAAAGACGCCAGAGAGTATGTTGAAAAGTGCGAAAGATGCCAAAAGACAGGGAACATTTCCCGGAAAGATGAAATGCCTCTAAACACTATTATGGAGGTGGAATTATTTGATTTATGGGGGATTGATTTCATGGGACCATTCCCATCTTCCTATTCCAACCAGTACATTTTGGTAGCTGTGGACTACGTTTCTAAGTGGGTTGAGGCAACAGCTCTTCCTACTAATGATGCGAAGGTGGTTGTAAACTTCCTGAGAAAGAATATCTTTACCAGATTTGGAGTGCCAAGAGCAATCATAAGTGATGGAGGCTCTCATTTTTGCAATAAGCAGTTTGAAAATCTGTTAACAAAGTATGGTGTCAGGCATAAGGTCGCTACACCTTATCATCCGCAGACAAGTGGCCAAGTGGAAGTTTCCAATAGGGAACTGAAGCGAATCCTGGAAAAGACTGTCAGTATTTCTCTAAAGGATTGGTCAAAGAGACTGGATGATGCACTGTGGGCATACCGAACTGCATACAAAACTCCGATAGGAATGTCTCCCTATCAGCTTGTGTACGGGAAAGCTTGTCATTTACCAGTGGAGCTTGAACATAGAGCCTTTTGGGCTATTAAATTCCTAAACTTTGATGCCACAGCAGCTCTTGAGAAACGAAAGTTTCAACTGTTAGAGCTTGATGAGTTTAGGAATTCAGCCTTTGAAAGCTCTAGAATTTATAAAGAAAAAGCTAAGAAATATCATGATAGCAAACTTATACACAAGGAGTTTGAGCCTGGTCAGCAGGTATTGTTGTACAATTCCCGATTGAAACTTTTTCCAGGGAAGTTGAAATCCAGGTGGACAGGACCTTTTGTGATTAAAAAGGTCTTTCCATATGGTACTGTTGAGATATCTTCCATGGAGGACGACAGACCCTTCAAGGTCAATGGCTCTAGGTTGAAGTTCTTCCATGGAGGACCAGTAATGAAACAAGTTGTGGCTTTGCGCCTTCATTCCATTGCAACTTAAATGAGGTAACCGTCAGGCTCGGGACGTTAAACACGCGCTAGTTGGGAGGCAACCCAACATTTTTATCCTTTATTTGTATCTTGTTTTCATTTTTTTTTAGATAACCAGAGAAAAATAAAAAAAATTGAATGAAGGAAGAAAGTGAAAAGATCCAGTGAGTCTACGCTTGAAGCGTAGAACTCTGCGCTTCAAGCGTAGAAAAGAAAATTGGGACAGAAGGTCAACGCTCCAAGCGTAGAACCCTACGCTTGGAGCGTAGAAAAGATGCTTGAGCAGAAGCTGGGCGCTCCAAGCGTGGGAACCCACGCTTGCAGCGCTGGAAACTCGAGAGGACAGTAGTCCCACGCTCCAAGCGTAGAACCCTACGCTTGAAGCGTGGGTAAGGAATTTGAAAAGCCAGATACAGAAAGTCTGTGCTCCAAGCGTGGAATCCCCCGCTTGAAGCGTAGAAACAGAATGTGGACAGTCAGGGTCAGTAAGTCTACGCTTGAAGCGTAGAAACCCACGCTTCAAGCGTAGAAAAGGGTTTTAAGTGTAAACCCTCAGTCCCCCAGCGCCGCGACACACCCTCCCCTCTCTTCTCTCCTTTTTCCTTCTCCCTTTCCTCTCTTCCCCACCCCTCACCACCACCATACCCTCTTTCTCCCTCACCCTTTCCCTTTCCCTCTCCACTTTCATCTTTCATTCTTCTTCACTCTCCCACCGCACCACTGCACCTCTCCCATCTAGCCATCCACCGCACACCGCCACACACCACCGCACCGCCATCATCTCCACCACAGTTCTTCTTCTCCACCGTTCACTTGGATTAAGGATCAAATTTCTGCATAAATTTCAAATTTTGATCAAAATGGCTGGAGACAAGGTACTCATCCATTATCTCTTTTCTTTCATTACTTGATGATGGTTAGTGTAGGAGAGGTATGATTTCGATATTTGAAATTGATTGCATGTGGTATGTGTTTGGCTGAATTGGCATTGAGTGCTGGTATTTTTGGATGTTTAACTTTTGCTGAAAATATGCGGTGCTATTTTTGTATAAGTTGTAATTTGTTCGACACTAATGCTGGTGTTGGTCATGAAAAATTTGATACAACTGTTGATATGGCATGATTAATGGGGTTGGGACTGTTTATTTGAGTGATGGTTGAAATTAAATCTGGGAATTAAGGTGAATGTTGTCAGGAAAAGTGAACTGAATCTTTCTGCTGATAATATTTATTGTGCACATGTATTGGGAATTTTTCTGAGTTTCAGGAGAAAAGAATGAAAAAGAACACTGAAGGGTCATCTGCTGCGAAAAGACCCCGCACAAATTTTGATCCCAGAAGATTTTTGTCCGCTGAAAAGCAGGAAGTTTATGAAACTAAACTGCTGAATAAAAATGTAATCAAAGAAAGGGGGTTCGATTTGGGGAATCTCCTACTTTTTGATAACATTTATTCGGTAGTTCAAAGGAGACACTGGAGGACATTGGTCACTTTTCCACAAGACAGTTCTGGGCGCATTCTCAGAGAATTTCTAGCCAATGCTGATAAGAACATGGTCAATGCCACCCGAAGGAGTTGGGTGAGAGGGAAGGAAGTGCCATTTGATGCTGCGACAATTGAAGAATTACTACAAACTTCATATGACCCTACGGCTGAGTGTGAGTTTGCCCGACTATTCAATTTGATGCAGCCGTCAGAAGGGTATTATCGGGAAGAAATGCCCCTCATAGCTGATGAAGTTCGGGAAAAGATCACCAGTCCATTCTCTGAATGGAAGTTTAGGCCGGGTCTCACTAATGTACCCGAAAAATTTACTAGGCTCAGCCTTACTGGTGAGGCTATCAGCTGGCACACTTTTGTGAATGCAACCGTTATCCCTTCTACGAACAAAAGTGATGTTAATGTCGAGAGGGCTGTGCTATATTATGTGCTGATGGGGGACAAAAATCTGAATATTGCTGCTATTTTATCTGACAGGATTGTCCACATGATTACCCAGAGCAAGGAAAATAATCTATTGGCTCACAGTTCTTTAATCTCCAATCTGTGTATTAGAGCTGGGGTTGAAATTCCCGCTAATGAGCCATTGGATGTAAAGGCTGAAAAGCCTATGACAAAGATTGCATTGGAGGGGTATTACAAGGAATCCGAAAAACATGCAGCATGGCTTCTCAATAGCCAGGGCAATCCTATACCCCCTACAGAGCCACAGGATCCGCCAGTACCTCAGGCACCTCCAGCATCCCAGACATCAGCAGCATCATCATCTGCTCGCCAGCCACTCTATGAGGATTCTCCGATCATACTCGAGATGCATGCTATGATGAAGGCCATGTGCCTGAAGATGGGGATAGATCCAGCAGATCCTCCTAGCTCTTTCCAGCAGTATACCATGGAGGAGTGATCATTGGCTGTTGTTACTTTTATTGTTTTTCGGACGTTGTTAATTTTCGTGTTTTGTTTTAAATGACCAATAGGATTTTGTTAGGGTCAAGTTTACTGTTTGGATATGAACATCTCAGGGTCTTTCTCATTGTTTTGCTGATTTAATATTGTTAATGATGTGTGCTTTAATTGCGCAGCGGTTCTTAATCGATTGAACTTAGTTATTGCTGGGGACAGCAATTTCTAAAATCTGGGAATGGTGGAAGCACCTGTTTGTGCAATTGTGGAACCACACTTCATTTCAGGGGAGATATTCACCAACTTACATTTTCA
>JAVKPL010004345.1:15000-17500 GCA_032173675.1 Gastrolobium villosum
CCATTAATCATTGATGTGAATAACATAACTCCACACATAACAGCCTCATTACTTTATAACTAACTCATAATATCATCCAAGTTTCATCCCGCATCGCAATCCTCTTCATTGATCTGAATAACATAACTCCACACGTAACAGCCTCATTACTTTATAACTGACTCATTAATCATTGATGTGAATAACATAACTCCACACGTAACAGCCTCAGTACTTTATAACTAACTCATTAATATCATCCAAGTTTCATCCCGCATCGCAATCCTCTTCATTGATCTGAATAACATAACTCCACACGTAACAGCCTCATTACTTTATAACTGACTCATTAATCATTGATGTGAATAACATAACTCCACACGTAACAGCCTCATTACTTTATAACTAACTCATTAATATCATCCAAGTTTCATCCCGCATCGCAATCCTCTTCATTGATCTGAATAACATAACTCCACACGTAACAGCCTCATTACTTTATAACTGACTCATTAATCATTGATGTGAATAATAACTCCACACATAACAGCCTCATTACTTTATAACTAACTCATTAATATCATCCAAGTTTCATCCCGCATCGCAATCCTCTTCATTGATCCGAATAACATAACTCCACACGTAACAGCCTCATTACTTTATAACTGACTCATTAATCATTGATGTGAATAACATAACTCCACACGTAACAGCCTCATTACTTTATAACTAACTCATTAATATCATCCAAGTTTCATCCCGCATCGCAATCCTCTTCATTGATCTGAATAACATAACTCCACACGTAACAGCCTCATTACTTTATAACTGACTCATTATGTGAATAACATAACTCCACACGTAACAGCCTCATTGCTTTATAAATGACTGGTGCACCTCGTCCGGCACCAGGTCAAGCATCAGGCGCACCTCGTGGGGCACCAAGTCAAGCATCCGGGGCATCTCGTCGGGCACCAGGTGCACCACGCCATGCGCCTCGTCAGGCACCAAGTGAGGCATCGGGTGCGCCGCGTCAGGCACCAAGTCCAGCACCTCCCCAGGCACCATCCGCTGCACCACGCTGGGCATCAGGTGCGCCTCGTCAGGCACCAGGAGCGCCACGCCTGGCACCGGGTGCGCCTCGTCGGGCACCATCCGGTTCACCACGCCCGGCATCAGGTGCGCCACGCCTGGCACCGGGTGCGCCTCGTCAGGCACCATCCGGGGCACCACGCCGGGCATCAGGTGCGCCTCGTCAGGCACCATCCGGTGCACCACGCCGGGCATCAGGTGCGCCACGCCTGGCGCCTCGTCGCTCAATGAATAACATAACTCCACACGTAACAGCCTCATTACTTTATAACTGACCCATTAATCATTGATGTGAATAACATAACTCCACACGTAACAGCCTCATTACTTTATAACTAACTCATTAATATCATCCAAGTTTCATCCCGCATCGCAATCCTCTTCATTGATCTGAATAACATAACTCCACACGTAACAGCCTCATTACTTTATAACTGACCCATTAATCATTGATGTGAATAACATAACGCCACACGTAACAGCCTCATTACTTTATAACTAACTCATTAATATCATCCAAGTTTCATCCCGCATCGCAATCCTCTTCATTGATCTGAATAACATAACTCCACACGTAACAGCCTCATTACTTTATAACTGACTCATTAATCATTGATGTGAATAACATAACTCCACACGTAACAGCCTCATTACTTTATAACTAACTCATTAATATCATCCAAGTTTCATCCCGCATCGCAATCCTCTTCATTGATCTGAATAACATAACTCCACACGTAACAGCCTCATTACTTTATAACTGACTCATTAATCATTGATGTGAATAACATAACTCCACACGTAACAGCCTCATTACTTTATAACTAACTCATTAATATCATCCAAGTTTCATCCTGCATCGCAATCCTCTTCATTGATCTGAATAACATAACTCCACACGTAACAGCCTCATTACTTTATAACTGACCCATTAATCATTGATGTGAATAACATAACTCCACACGTAACAGCCTCATTACTTTATAACTAACTCATTAATATCATCCAAGTTTCATCCCGCATCGCAATCCTCTTCATTGATCCGAATAACATAACTCCACACGTAACAGCCTCATTACTTTATAACCGACTCATTAATCATTGATGTGAATAACATAACTCCACACGTAACAGCCTCATTGCTTTATAAATGACTGGTGCACCTCCTCCGGCACCAGGTCAAGCATCAGGCGCACCTCGTGGGGCACCAAGTCAAGCATCCGGGGCATCTCGTCGGGCACCAGGTGCACCACGCCCTGCGCCTCGTCAGGCACCAAGTGAGGCATCGGGTGCGCCGCGTCAGGCACCAAGTCCAGCACCTCCCCAGGCACCATCCGCTGCACCACGCTGGGCATCAGGTGCGCCTCGTCAGGCACCAGGAGCGCCACGCCTGGCACCGGGTGCGCCTCGTCGGGCACCATCCGGTTCA
>JAVKPL010004346.1:0-7500 GCA_032173675.1 Gastrolobium villosum
TGGAATATGGATGAATTAAATTAATGCAAAAGAAAATTATTTTGTGAAGTTTTTCGACGGAAAATGGATTCCGTTGAAGATTTTTGACGGAAAATGTATTCCGTCGAAAATGGATGAATTAAATTAATGCAAAAGAAATATATTTTGTGAAGTTTTTCGACGGAAAATGAATTCCGTCGAAAATGGATAAATAAAATAAATGCAAAATAAATTGATATTGTGAAATTTTTCGATGGAAAACGGATTCCGTCGAAAATGGATGAATAAAATAAATGCAAAAGAAATTGATTTTATGAATATTTTCGACGAAAAATGGATTCCGTCGAAGATTTTTGACGGAAAATGAATTCCGTTGAAAATGGATGAATAAAATAAATGCAAAAGAAATTGATTTTATTAACTTTTCGACGAAAAATGGTTTCCGTTGAAGATTTTTGACGAAAAATGTATTCCGTCGAAAACGGATGAATAAAATAAATGCAAAAGAAATTGATTTTGTGAAGTTTCTCGACGGAAAATGGATTCCGTAGAAGATTTTTGACGGAAAACGAAGATTTTTGACGGAAAATGAATTCCGTCGAAAACGGAAGAATAAAATATATGCAAAAGAAATTGATTTTGTGAAGTTTTTCGACGAAAAATGGATTCCGTAGAAGATTTTTGACAGAAAATGGATTCCGTCGAAGATTTTTGACGAAAAATGTATTCTGTCGAAAACAGATGCCTAAAATAGATGCAAAAGAAATTGATTTTGTGTAGTTTTTCGACGGAAAAAGAATTTCGTCGAAAACGGATTAATAAAATAAATGCAAAGGAAATTGATTTTGTAAGTTTTTCGACGGAAAATGGATTCCGTCGAAGATTTTTGACGGAAAATGTATTCCGTCGAAAATGGATGAATTAAATTAATGCAAAAGAAATATATTTTGTGAAGTTTTTCGACGGAAAATGAATTCTGTCGAAAATGGATGAATAAAATAAATGCAAAAGAAATTGATATTGTGTAATTTTTCGATGGAAAACGGATTCCGTCGAAAATGGATGAATAAAATAAATGCAAAAGAAATTGATTTTATGAATTTTTTCGACGAAAAATGGATTCCGTCGAAGATTTTTGACGGAAAATGAATTCCGTTGAAAATGGATGAATAAAATAAATGCAAAAGAAATTGATTTTATTAATTTTTCGACGAAAAATGGATTCCGTTGAAGATTTTTGACGAAAAATGTATTCCGTCGAAAACGGATGAATAAAATAAATGCAAAAGAAATTGATTTTGTGAAGTTTTTCGACGGAAAATGGATTCCGTAGAAGATTTTTGACGGAAAATGGATTCCGTCGAAGATTTTTGACGGAAAATGAATTCCATCGAAAACGGATGAATAAAATAAATGCAAAAGAAATTGATTTTGTGAAGTTTTTCGACGGAAAATGGATTCCGTCGAAGATTTTTGACGGAAAATGAATTCCGTCGAAAATGGATGAATAAAATGCAAAAGAAATTGATTTTGTGAAGTTTTTCGACGGAAAATAGATTCCGTCGAACATTTTTGACGGAAAATGAATTCCGTCAAAAATGGATGAATAAAATAAATGCAAAAGAAATTAATTGATTTTATGAAGTTTTTCGACGAAAAATGGATTCCGTCGAAGATTTTTGACGGAAAATGTATTCCGTCGAAAACGGATGAATAAAATAAGTGCAAAAGAAATTGATTTTGTGAAGATTTTTGACGGAAAATGAATTCCATCGAAAACGGATGAATAAAATAAATGCAAAAGAAATTGAATTTGTGAAGTTTTTCGACGGAAAATGGATTCGGTCGAAGATTTTTGACGGAAAATGAATTCCGTCGAAAATGGATGAATAAAATAAATGCAAAAGAAATTGATTTTGTGAAGTTTTTAGACGGAAAATGGATTCCGCGAAATTTTTTTATGGAAAATGAATTCCGTCGAAAATGGATGAATAAAAGAAATGCAAAAGAAATTGATTTTGTGAAGTTTTTCGACGCAAAATGGATTCCGTCGAAGATTTTTGTTGGAAAATGAATTCCGTCGAAAATGGATGAATAAAATAAATGCAAAAGAAATTGATTTTGTGAATTTTTTCGACGGAAAATATATGCCGTCGAAGATTTTTGACGGAAAATGAATTCCGTCGAAAATGGATGAATAAAATAAATGCAAAAGAAATTGATTTTATGAAGTTTATCGACGAAAAATGGATTCCGTCGAAGATTTTTGACGAAAAATGTATTCCGTAGAAAACGGATTAATAAAATAAATGCAAAAGAAATTGATTTTGTGAAGATTTTTGACGGAAAATGAATTCCGTCGAAAACGGATGAATAAAATAATTGCAAAAGAAATTGATTTTGTGAAGTTTTTCGACGGAAAATGGATTCCGACGAAGATTTTTGACGAAAAATGAATTCCGTCGAAAATGGATGACTAAAATAAATACAAAAGAAATTGATTTTGTGAAGTTTTTCGACGGAAAAAGAATTTCGTCGAAAACAGATTAATAAAATAAATACAAAGGAAATTGATTTTGTAAGTTTTTCGACGTAAAATGGTTTCCGTCGAAGATTTTTGACGGAAAATGTATTCCGTCGAAAATGGATGAATTAAATTAATGCAAAAGAAATTTATTTTGTGAAGTTTTTCGACGGAAAATTAATTCCGTCGAAAATGGATGAATAAAATAAATGCAAAAGAAATTGATATTGTGAAATTTTTAGATGGAAAACGGATTCCGTCGAAAATGGATGAATAAAATAAATGCAAAAGAAATTGATTTTATGAAGTTTTTCGACGAATTCCGTCGAAGATTTTTGACGGAAAATGAATTCCGTTGAAAATGGATGAATACAATAAATGCAAAAGAAATTTATTTTATGAAGTTTATCGACGAAAAATGGATTCCGTCGAAGATTTTTGACGAAAAATATATTCCGTCGAAAATGTATGAATAATATAAATGCAAAAGAAATTGATTTTGTGTAGTTTTTCGTCGGAAAATGGATTCCGTAGAAGATTTTTGACGGAAAATGGATTCTGTCGAAGATTTTTGACGAAAAATGTATTCCGTCGAAAACGGATTACCAAAATAAATGCAAAAGAAATTGATTTTGTGAAGATTTTTGAATGAAAATGAATTCCGTCGAAAACGGATGAATAAAATAAATGCAAAAGAAATTGATTTTGCGAAGTTTTTCGACGGAAAATGGATTCCGTCGAAGATTTTTGAATAAAAATGTTTTCCGTCGAAAACGGATTAATAAAATAAATGCAAAAGAAATTGATTTTGTGAATATTTTTGACGGAAAATGAATTCCGTCGAAAACGGATGAATACAATAAATGCAAAAGAAATTGATTTTGCGAAGTTTTTCGACGGAAAATGGATTCCGTCGAAGATTTTTGACAGAAAATGAATTCCGTCGAAAATGGATGAATAAAATAAATGCAATAGAAATTGATTTGATGAAGTTTTTCGACGAAAAATGGATTCTGTCGAAGATTTTTGACGAAAAATGTATTCCGTCGAAAACGGATGACTAAACTAAATGCAAAAGAAATTGATTTTGTGAAATTTTTCGACGGAAAAAGGATTTCGTCGAAAACGGATTAATAAAATAAATGCAAAGAAAATTGATTTTGTGAGTTTTTCGACGCAAAATGGATTCCGTCGAAAATGGATAAATAAAATAAATGCAAAATAAATTGATATTGTGAAATTTTTCGATGGAAAACGGATTCCGTCGAAAATGGATGAATAAAATAAATCCAAAAGAAATTGATTTTATGAATTTTTTCGACGAAAAATGGATTCCGTCGAAGATTTTTGACGGAAAATGAATTCCGTTGAAAATGGATGAATAAAATAAATGCAAAAGAAATTGATTTTATTAATTTTTCGACGAAAAATGGATTCCGTTGATGATTTTTGACGAAAAATGTATTCCGTCGAAAACGGATGAATAAAATAAATGCAAAAGAAATTGATTTTGTGAAGTTTTTCGACGGAAAATGGATTCCGTAGAAGATTTTTGACGGAAAACGAAGATTTTTGACGGAAAATGAATTCCGTCGAAAACGGATGAATAAAATAAATGCAAAAGAAATTGATTTTGTGAAGTTTTTCGACGAAAAATGGATTCCGTAGAAGATTTTTGACAGAAAATGGATTCCGTCGAAGATTTTTGACGAAAAATGTATTCTGTCGAAAACAGATGACTAAAATAGATGCAAAAGAAATTGATTTTGTGTAGTTTTTCGACGGAAAAAGAATTTCGTCGAAAACGGATTAATAAAATAAATGCAAAGGAAATTGATTTTGTAAGTTTTTCGACGGAAAATGGATTCCGTCGAAGATTTTTGACGGAAAATGTATTCCGTCGAAAATGGATGAATTAAATTAATGCAAAAGAAATATATTTTGTGAAGTTTTTCGACGGAAAATAAATTTTGTCGAAAATGGATGAATAAAATAAATGCAAAAGAAATTGATATTGTGTAATTTTTCGATGGAAAACGGATTCCGTCGAAAATGGATGAATAAAATAAATGCAAAAGAAATTGATTTTATGAATTTTTTCGACGAAAAATGGATTCCGTCGAAGATTTTGGACGGAAAATGAATTCCGTTGAAAATGGATGAATAAAATAAATGCAAAAGAAATTGATTTTATGAATTTTTCGACGAAAAATGGATTCCGTTGAAGATTTTTGAAAAAAAATGTATTCCGTCAAAAACGGATGAATAAAATAAATGCAAAAGAAATTGATTTTGTGAAGTTTTTCGACGGAAAATGGATTCCGTAGAAGATTTTTGACGGAAAATGAATTCCATCGAAAACGGATGAATAAAATAAATGCAAAAGAAATTGATTTTGTGAAGTTTTTCGACGGAAAATGGATTCCGTCGAAGATTTTTGACGGAAAATGAATTCCGTCGAAAATGGATGAATAAAATAAATGCAAAAGAAATTGATTTTGTGAAGTTTTTCGACGGAAAAATGCAAAAGAAAGATGAAGTTTTTCGACGGAAAATGAATTCCCGAATAAAATAAATGCAAAAGAAATTGATTTTGTGAATTTTTGACGGAAAATGAATTCCGTCGAAAAAAATGGAAAATGAATAAAATAAATGCAAAAGAAAAATTGATTTTGTGAAGTTTTTGAAAATGGATTCCGTCGAAGATTTTTGACGAAAAATGTATTCCGTCGAAAACGGATGAATAAAATAAATGCAAAAGAAATTGATTTTGTGAAGATTTTTGACGGAAAATGAATTCCGTCGAAAACGGATGAATAAAATAAATGCAAAAGAAAATTATTTTGTGAAGTTTTTCGACGGACAATGAATTCCGTCGAAAATGGATGACTAAAATAAATACAAAAGAAATTGATTTTGTGAAGTTTTTCGACGGAAAAAGAATTGCGTCGAAAACAGATTAATAAAATAAATACAAAGGAAATTGATTTTGTAAGTTTTTCGACGGAAAATGGTTTCCGTCGAAGATTTTTGACGGAAAATGTATTCCGTCGAAAATGGATGAATTAAATTAATGCAAAAGAAATTTATTTTTTGAAGTTTTTCGACGGAAAATTAATTCCGTCGAAAATGGATGAATAAAATAAATGCAAAAGAAATTGATATTGTGAAATTTTTAGATGGAAAACGGATTCCGTCGAAAATGGATGAATAAAATAAATGCAAAAGAAATTGATTTTATGAAGTTTTTCGACGAATTCCGTCGAAGAATGAAAATGAATTCCGTTGAAAATGGATGAATACAATAAATGCAAAAGAAATTTATTTTATGAAGTTTATCGACGAAAAATGGATTCCGTCGAAGATTTTTGACGAAAAATGTATTCCATCGAAAACGGATGAATAAAATAAATGCAAAAGAATTTGATTTTGTGTAGTTTTTCGTCGGAAAATGGATTCCGTAGAAGATTTTTGACGGAAAATGGATTCCGTCGAAGATTTTTGACGAAAAAATCCCGTCGAAAACGGATGAATAAAATAAATGCAAAAGAAATTGAAAGAAATTGAAATTGATATTGTGTAATTTTTTTGGAAAACGGATTCCGTCGAAAATGGATGAATAAAATAAATGCAAAAGAAATTGATTTTATTAATTTTTCGACGAAAAATGGATTCCATCGAAGATTTTTGACGGAAAATGAATTCCGTTGAAAATGGATGAATAAAATAAATGCAAAAGAAATTGATTTTGTGAAGTTTTTCGATGGAAAATAGATTCCGTCGAAGATTTTTGACGGAAAATGAATTCCGTCAAAAATGGATGAATAAATAAATGCAAAAGAAATTGATTTTATGAAGTTTTTCGAAGAAAAATGGATTCCGTCGAAGATTTTTGACGAAAAATGTATTCCGTCGAAAACGGATGAATAAAATAAATGCAAAAGAAATTGATTTTGTGAAGATTTTTGACGGAAAATGAATTCCGTCGAAAATGGATGAATAAAATAAATGCAAAAGAAATTGATTTTGTGAAGTTTTTCGACGGAAAAAGAATTTCGTCGAAAATGGATTAATAAAATAAATGCAAAAGAAATTGATTTTGTGAAGTTTTTAGACGGAAAATGGATTCCGTCGAAATTTTTTGATGGAAAATGAATTCCGTCGAAAATGGATGAATGAAAGAAATTGATTTTGTTAAGTTTTTCGACGGAAAATGGATTCCGTCGAAGATTTTTGATGGAAAATGAATTCCGTCGAAAATGGATGAATAAAATAAATGCAAAAGAAATTGATTTTGTGAATTTTTTCGACAGAAAATATATGCCGTCGAAGATTTTTGACGGACAATGAATTCCGTCGAAAATGGATGAATAAAATAAATGCAAAAGAAATTGATTTTATGAAGTTTATCGACGAAAAATGGATCCCGTCGAAGATTTTTGACGAAAAATTTATTCCGTAGAAAACGGATTAATAAAATAAATGCAAAAGAAATTGATTTTGTGAAGATTTTTGACGGAAAATGAATTCCGTCGAAAACGGATGAATAAAATAATTGCAAAAGAAATTGATTTTGTGAAGTTTTTCGACGGAAAATGGATTTCGACGAAGATTTTTGACGAAAAATGAATTCCGTCGAAAATGGATGACTAAAATAAATACAAAAGAAATTGATTTTGTGAAGTTTTTCGACGGAAAAAGAATTTCGTCGAAAACAGATTAATAAAATAAATACAAAGGAAATTGATTTTGTAAGTTTTTCGACGGAAAATGGTTTCCGTCGAAGATTTTTGACGGAAAATGTATTCCGTCGAAAATGGATGAATTAAATTAAAGCACAAGAAATTTATTTTGTGAAGTTTTTCGACGGAAAATTAATTCCGTCGAAAATGGATGAATAAAATAAATGCAAAAGAAATTGATATTGTGATATTTTTAGATGGAAAACCGATTCCGTCGAAAATGGATGAATAAAATAAATGCAAAAGAAATTGATT
>JAVKPL010004346.1:15000-21373 GCA_032173675.1 Gastrolobium villosum
GATGATAAAGTCTACAGTCATCCAAGAGTGCCAAAACATTAATCATTACAGTCATCCAATCAAACAACAGCAACAGTACACGTCCAATCATCAGCAAGCACAGCAAAAATCATGTCTTCAAATGCTTTTACGTCCTCCTGCCATTTTGGAAAATAGCAGCCCCGAAGGGGTGAGAATAATCCCAGTAGTGTGGCAACAAAACCAGTAATATAACAGTATTAACTAGGCACAAAATCATAAACAGTCACTTCAACATATCCTTGTTCCTTTTCCTGTTTCCTTTTCATCATATTCATATATTGCGTATATAACGCCTTTCCTTTGCGCTTTTAGCACCGTCGTGCGCGCACTTCACAGTGGAATCAAATATACCCTTGGCACCTGAGCTCCATGTGGATTCCAACTGTGGGCCTATGCGGACTGATGCCAAGTGTCCCATACCCCGGTACCTTGGGGATGCCTATATGATGCTTGCTCAAACACATGGTCCTGTACATAACTATTCTAAAACAAGGCCTATATGATCTTGATACATGCATGTCATGCTATGCTTACACACACAAAGCGTAAAAATGCGGTATGATGTATGGTGCATGCTTATATACCTTTCATATAGCCATCACGGCACATATACTTTTCATATGCGTTATGCTGCCACATAACGTCTTTACCTCATAATCATATAGCCATCACGGCACATTTTGGCAGTTTCCTTTCATCATAATGGAACATAACACTTTTACGGAATATGGAGCATCATGTCACAATTTTATACCAGTAGTCAATAGTCACATTAGGCAATATCGCCTGACACTTACCTTTGCGTGCCTTAAATATTACCAAACAGCAGCGAAGTATCTCACTTCTTAAGCGCACCTAAATCAATTACAACCAATCATTTACAGTGGCTATTTACAGCAGAAACAGTGAGCATACAGCAGTGTCTTACAGTGGAAAACAGTGAGCATACAGCAGTGTTTTACAGCAGAAAAACAGTGGGCATACAGCAGTGTTTTATAGCAGAAAAACAGTGACATTTGTGCTTAAAACAGTGAGCAGAAACAGTGAGTTGTTCTTTAAAACAGTGAGCAGAAACAGTGGTATTTTCCTTAAAAACAGTGGACAGAAACAGTGACGTTTTACAGCAGAAAAACAGTAGCACCTTACAGCAGAAACAGTGAACGTTTTTAAAACAGAAACAGTGACGTTTTACAGCAGAAAAACAGTGGCACCTTACAGCAGAAGCAGTGAACGTTTTAAAACAGAAACAGTGACATCTTGGACCTCAAAACAGTGGCAGAACAGTGGCATCAAACAGTGGCATTTGAACGTTTAAAACAGTGACATAACAGTGGCATTTGAACCTTAAAAACAGTGACACTAGTGGTGATATTTGCGCATTGAAACAGTGGTATACTTGGTGATTTTTGGACATTAAAACAGTGGCATAACTAGTGGTTGTTGATCATCAAAACAGTGGCATAATTAGGAGTACTTGAACACCAATACAGTGGCATAAAGAGTGGTGTTTGGACATCAAAAATGGTGATCATTTTATGCAGAAACAGTGGCATATAATGGACTAAAACAGTGGCATATAATGGGTTAAAACAGTGACATATATATGCAGAAACAGTGGCATATTATGGACTAAAACAGTGGCATATAATGGGCTAAAACAGTGACATATATATGCAGAAACAGTGGCATATTATGGACTAAAACAGTGGCATATAATGGGCTAAAACAGTGGGCATTAACTTAAGCATGATCATGAGACTTCCATTCCATAACTTAAGCATACAAATCATCAAGAAATAGCTCCACCATTCTACTTTTACCATGCTCATTCTTGAGTCCAAAACCACACATAATCAAGGAGACATTCAAGCACACACACATGGTTACACAATGAAGGTGTTCTAAGCTCAAGGCTTACCTCTTGTAGCACACCCTTCTTGTTCAAGAATCACACACCACCTTCTAGTTTTACTACACAACAAGTCCCCACTTCCTATGATGATCTATGCGCATACAAGGGTGAGGAGGAGCAACTTGGACAGCTTCCAAAAGTGAGGAATCACGACTGAACAGTGAGGTGAAAGTGAGGAGGAAAGCTTACTCTTGCTTGGGACATAGGCTGCGGTTTAGAGAGTGTGAGAGAAGGTGAGTTAGCAAAGTCTTCTTGCTCCAAGGATGCTTGTAGGTTCGGCTAGGAGGGTGAGGGAATGAGGGAGGAACTTGGCTGCACTTGTGCAAGGTGAGGAAGCTTTCTAGTGTGCGCATACTTAAGGAGAAGTGAGGGGAAGGTTGCAATGATTAAACATCATGAAAATTCTGGTTGCTTGAAGAAGTGGGGCTGCACACTTGGGCTGAACAAGCAAAGGGTTGCTTCTAACATACCCTATGCACATGCAAGGAGTGAGGAGAGATATGTTCAGATTTGAAAGCTGTCCTAAGTCAGAAAAATTTCTGCACAAACAGCCAAGTCTTGCGCACATGGAGGAGTGGAAAGAGGTGCCATTTGTGGCAGCCTAAAATCTGCATAGATGCAGTCCATGTGCGCATGGGAAGAGAGGTTGCAGCCCCAAAAAAATCTTCTTTGATTGCATGTGGAAGCAAGGGCAGGTTTGGCTCATGATGGACTGCCAAAAGCATGCAAAAATCTGCATATGGCAGCCTCATGATGGAAGGTGTAAGGTGGTTCTCCAAGTCAACAAGTTAGGCAGTTTTGTGTCATAGAAAAATCTGCTCCAAGACCTCTTCAAGTGCGCCAAAATGAAGAAGAATGCAGCCTAAAATCTTGCTAAATTGTACAAGTGTCTTCCATGCAAAGAAGTTGAAATTAAGGGATGCATAAGCTAAGTGATGTGGCGGTCAAACAAGAGGAAAATTGGCAGATTTCTAAGTCCTAATCACTCACTTTATGCGCATGAAAGAGTAGGAAAAAAAAAATACATTAAGTCAAGTGAAGGTTTCTTGGTACACAAACAACCTTGTTGGACAAGGCTTAGGGAATTATGTGTGGGTTTAACTTTGGGCTGAACTTGATGGATCCAATAAGACAAATCTAAGGGTGGCAAGTCCACACACACTAGCCCACTTCCAAAGTCCTATAACACTAAAGCCTTCTAACACACACTCACATTACTCATATAATTGAATTCACATGTCTACATATGTATCCTCCTATGATTTAATTTAATTAATTACCTTAGTCTTATCCAAGGATAAGGTCAAACAATTCGCAAGCCATCACACATAAACCATAAATCCGAAATCTACACCTTCATCTATAACATATAGTACTTATGTATATTACTAATTATGCGGGATGTTACACTCTCCCCACCAAAAAAAAGAATTTTGTCCGCAAAATAAACTTACTTAAGAGCTAAACAGTTCTGGATAGCGTTTCTGAATGTCGTCCTCGCGCTCCCAAGTTGCTTCAGCTGCCGATCTGTTGTTCCATAATACTTTCACCAAAGGGATTTCTTTAGAACGGAGTTGCTTGACGGATCTTTCAAGAATTTGGAATGGTTGCACTTGATACGTCAGATTTTCCTTTAGCTCCACTTCTTCCGGCTGTAATACGTGAGATGGATCAGAGAGATACCTCCGTAGCTGTGACACATGAAATACATTGTGAATTCCTGACAGATTGGTTGGTAAGGCCAACCGGTATGCAGACTCTCCAATCCGGTCCATAATCAGATACGGTCCTAAGTACCGTGGACTTAACTTCTTAACTCCCATTCTCCTTCCGAGTCCCGATGTAGGAGTGATTCTCAAAAATACATGGTCTCCGACTTCGAAAGATAGAGGCTTATGACGCTTGTCGTAATAACTCTTCTGTCTGGCCTGAGCCTGCTGCATATTTTCTCGAATCTTCTTTACTTGTTCGGATGTTTCTTGAATTAGATCAGGTCCTAACATACTTTGCTCACCTATTTCAGTCCAACATAAAGGGGATCTACATTTTCTCCCATACAAAGCTTCATACGGTGCCATCTGAATACTGGAGTGGTATCTATTGTTGTAAGCAAATTCAATCAAAGACAGATAATTATCCCAGCTGCCTCCTAACTCCAAAACACATGCTCGCAACATGTCCTCCAAAGCTTGAATGGTGCGTTCCGTTTGACCATCGGTCTGCGGATGGTAAGCAGTGCTCAACCTCAATTGGGTCCCTAATGCTCTTTGAAAAGATTCCCAGAACTTAGATGTAAACTTGGGATCACGATCACTGACAATACTCGTAGGAACTCCGTGCAGCTTCACAATCTCCTGCAGATAAATTCTAGCAAGCCTCTCTGTATCATACGTGGTTCTAACACGCAAGAAATGAGCTGACTTCGTTAAACGATCAACAATCACCCAGATAGAATCATATCCTTCTCGCGTCCGAGGAAGTCCAACTACAAAATCCATCGCAATACTATCCCACTTCCATTCGGGAATCTCCAAAGGTTGAAGACGTCCCGAAGGTTTCTGATGTTCGTACTTCACCTTCTGACAAGTTATGCTTCATACCCTGCCACCAAAACGAGGTCTTCAAATCATGGTACATCTTTGTGGATCCAGGATGAACTGCATACTTACCCTTGTGAGCCTCCTGTAAAACTTCTTGTTTCAACTCTTCATTCGGCACAACCAGCCGTCCTTGAAATCTCCAAACATCATTCTCATCCTTTACAACATCTTGGCTGCCAACCAAATCACGGACTAACTCTTCATCTTTCTGAACCTCCTTAATTTTACTGATCAATTCATTCTCCACCTTTATATTTCCCAGTCTTATGCTATTCCCTCTCTCGTCTACTGATACGTTCAAGTCTCGAAAGGCCTCAAACAATTTCAGCTCTTCCATCATCAGAGTTGCAGTGTGCAGTGTCTTCCTACTCAGGGCGTCAGCTACCACGTTTGCCTTTCCTGGGTGGTATTTAAGTTCAAAATCATAGTCCTTCAGAAATTCTATCCACCGTCGTTGCCGCATATTCAGCTCCTTCAGGTCGAATAAGTACTTCAAACTCTTATGATCGCTGAATACGTCAAACTGCGAACCATACAAGTGGTGCCTCCAAATTTTAAGTGCGAACACTATAGCTGCTAACTCCAAATCGTGCGTAGGATAATTTTCTTCGTGAGGCTTAAGTTGTCGAGATGCGTAAGCTACCGCCATACGATCCTGCATTAACACGCATCCAAGTCCTTTCAGCGACGCATCACAGTATACCTCGAACTTTCGGGTAGGATCCGGAATCGTGAGTACGGAAGCACTCGTTAATCTGCTCTTTAGTTCCATGAAACATTCTTCACAAGCTTCAGTCCACTCAAAAGGCTTGTCCTTCCGAGTGAGACGAGTAAGAGGTTGCACTATCTGAGAGAAATTCTGGATGAACCTTCGATAGTATCCAGCAAGACCTAAGAAACTTCTTACTTCAGTGACAATCTTGGGTCGTTCCCAATTCATGACAGCTTCGACTTTGCTGGGGTCCACCGCGATACCTTCTGATGAAATGACATGGCCCAGAAACTGGACCACTTTAAGCCAAAACTCGCACTTTGACCATTTCGCGTACAACTGCTTCTCCTTCAAGATTTGCAAGACAATCCTCAGATGTTCCGCGTGCAGCTCTTCATTAGCTGAGTAAATCAGGATATCGTCGATAAACACAATAACAAACTGATCAAGAAAGGGGCGAAAAATGCGGTTCATGTAGTCCATGAATACCGCTGGAGCATTCGTAAGTCCGAATGAGATCACCTGATATTCGTAGTGCCCATAACGAGTCCTAAAAGCGGTTTTTGGAATATCCTCCGGTTTGACCCGGATCTGATGGTATCCCGATCGTAAATCTATCTTGGCAAAGACTCTGGCTCCTCTCAGCTGGTCCATCAAATCGTCGATCCTCGGTAGCGGATACTTATTCTTCACCGTTACTTTGTTCAGCTGTCGGTACACAGCCGTAAACTTCCATCCTTCTTCTTAATCAAGATGGCTGGAGCACCCCATGGAGAAGTACTCGGTCTGATGAATTCCTTTGCCAAAAGTTCTTCTATCTGCTTCTTCAACTCGCGAAGTTCCAACGGCGCCATACGATACGGGGCAATGGAGATTGGTCCAACTCCCGGAACAAGTTCGATAGAAAATTCTATTTCCCTATGAGGAGGCAATCGAGGTATTTCATCCGGGAATACCTCCTCGAATTCTCTAACTACCGGTACATTCTGAATTTGAGTGTCAACCGAGACCTCAGCCTCAATCGACAAAAGATAACCTGCTGCTCCCTTGCGGAGCTCTTTTCTAACTTGCAAAAAGGAAATGAGAGAGAAAGGTTGAGAATTACCATCTTTCGCATCCAGTGCGAAC
>JAVKPL010004347.1:0-15000 GCA_032173675.1 Gastrolobium villosum
AAGAAAGGTTTAGGGAGCGTGTTGATGCAGGAAGGAAAAGTGATTGCTTATGCGTCTAGGCAGTTAAGATCGCATGAAGAAAATTATCCGACGCATGACTTGGAACTGGCTGCTATTGTGTTTGCCTTGAAAATCTGGAGGCACTTTCTGTATGGGATGAAATTTGCTGTGTTCAGCGACCATAAAAGCTTGAAATATTTGTTTGATCAGAAGGAGCTGAATATGAGGCAGCGTAGATGGGTTGAATTCTTGAAGGATTATGATTTTGAGCTGAAATACCACCCGGGAAAGGCTAATGTTGTGGCAGATGCGTTGAGTAGGAAGTCTGTCAATTTATCCTATATGATGATGTGGGACAATGAAGTGATTGAGCAATTTCGTGACATGAAAATAACGGATTTCTTTGCTGGGAGAATGTGTGATATGGAGTTGACTCGGATTGAGAACGAGCTGCACGAGAAGATTAAAGAGACTCAAATCAGAAATGAAAGTATAAAGTATTTGAAAGGCCAGAGTGGCATATCTGTTACTGAACAGGGACTCTTATTATATCAGGGCAGGATTGTTGTGCCCAAGGAACTTGCAGAGGAAGTTATGACTGAGGCCCACAAGGGTCAATATGCTATCCACCCAGGTGCCACAAAAATGTACCAAGATTTGAAAGTTAAGTTCTGGTGGCCTGCGATGAAAAGGGATGTTGCCGAGTACGTATCTAAGTGCTTGGTGTGTCAGAAAGTAAAAATAGAGCATCAGAAACCTGCTGGATTACTTCAGCCGCTGGATATACCAGAATGGAAATGGGAGAGTATTTCAATGGATTTTGTTGTTGGATTGCCGCGAACTCAAGCTGGTTACGATTCAATTTGGGTTATTGTGGACCGACTCACGAAGTCTGCACATTTTCTACCAGTACGAGTGGATTACACCACAGAGAAGTTGGCTACACTGTATGTAAAGGAGATTGTTAGACTCCATGGGATACCGATTAGCATTGTCAGTGATCGGGACCCGAAGTTTACTTCACGCTTTTGGGGAGCTTTGCAGCAGGCTTTTGGCACTCAGCTTCGACTGAGCACTGCTTATCACCCGCAGACTGATGGTCAGACTGAGAGGACCATACAGACACTTGAGGACATGCTGAGAGCTTGCACACTGGAACAGGGTAATGCCTGGGATAGGTACTTACCATTGGTGGAATTTTCTTATAATAACAGTTTTCATTCCTGTAACATCCCGCATAATTAGTAAAATACATAAGTACTATATGCTATATGTACATGTGTAGAATTCGGATGTATGGTTTACGTGTAATGGCTTGTGAATTGTATGACCTTTGTCCCTTGGATAAGACTAAGGTAACTAATTAAATTAAATCATAGGAAGATACATATGTAGACATGTGAATTTAATCTTATGAGTAATGTGAGTATGTGTTAGAAGGCATTAGTGTTTGGATGTGGGCTAGTGTGTGTGTGGACTTGTTACTATTGGATTTGTGATTGGATCCTTTTGTGTGTGTGGCCAATGGCCCAAGGATGGCTCTTGGATCAAGCTAATTCAGCCCAAGGTTGTGTCCACCCTTATCTCCCCTAAGCCTTGTCCAACTAAGGTGTCTTGTGTATCAAGTAACTCTCACATGGCAAGGATAATTCCCACTCATTCATGCGCACAAAGGAGAGTGATTAAGGACTTAGTAAGCTGCCATTTTTTCTCTTGTTAAACCGCCACCTCACCTTGCTTATGCATAACTTAATTTCAATTTCATTGCATGGGAGACACATGTGCACTTTAGCATGATTTTAGGCTGCATACTTCTCCATTTAGGCGCACATGGAGGGGCCTTGGTGCAGATTTTTCTTATGACACAAAACTGCCTAACTTGTTGACTTGGAGAACCCTCTTGCACTTCCATCATTAGACTGCATTGTGCAGATTTTTGGCAAGCTTTTGCAGCCCATCATGAGTCAACCTGCCCTTGCTTCCACATGCATCATTAGTAGGATCTTGGGGCTGCATCTTCATCATTCTATGCGCACAAGGCAGCCCCAAAATCAGATTTCTTGGCTGCCACAAAGCTGTCTTGCTTGTGGACTTAGTGAACCTCCCTCACACCTCACTTTGTGCGCATGGCTTGGCCATTTGTGCAAGAAAATTCTGACTTGGAAGCTTAACTCAAATCTGAACCATCTCCTCACCTCCTTGCATGTGAATAGAGTACATTAGAAGCAACCTTGTGTGCAGCCCCATCCCCTCAAGTAATCAGATTTTTCATAATGCTTAATCATGCCACTTCTCCTCACTCTCCCTTTAAATTTGCGCACAAGAGGGGGCTGCCCCATTCACTTGTGCAGCCAACTCTTTTCCCCTCTCCCTCACACTCTAGCTTAGCATTGCAAGAACCTTAGGAGGAAGAAAGACCAAGCCAACTCCCTCCTTCCCTCACCTCAACCGTGACCTTACACCTAGCTAGTGCAAGCCTTGTTCCTCAACCTTGAAGCTGTCCAAGTGGTTCCTCCTCATCCTTGTTGCGCATAGATCACCATAGGAAGTGAGGACTTGTTGTGAAGTAGAGCTAGAAGGGTGTGGTGAAGGGTGTGCTACAAGAGGTAAGCCTTGAGCTTAGGACATTTTCTTTATGTAACCATGTATGTGTGCTTAAATGTCTCCTTGAGTATGTGTGGTTTTGGATTTAAGTATGAGCATGGTAAAAATTAGAATGGTGGAGCTATTTCATGGTGAATTGTATGCATAAAAAAAAATGCTTAAGATTATATGCCACTGTTTCGTATGATTAGGCCACTGTTTTAAAGAGAAATATGCCACTGTTTCCCTATGTATGTGCCACTGTTTTGATGATAAAAGGCTCACTGTTTCGGTCCCTCAAGATCACCATTATATGCCACTGTTTCTGCACATTACATGCCACTGTTTCTGCACATTACATGCCACTGTTTCTGCACACTACATGCCACTGTTTCTGCACTTATATGCCACTGTTTCTGCACATTACATGCCACTGTTTCTGCACATTACATGCCACTGTTTCTGCACATTATATGCCACTGTTTCTGCACATATATGTCACTGTTTTAGTGCTCCTTAAGCCACTGTTTTTATGCATGAAATGCCACTGTTTTACTCATCAAATGCCACTGTTTCTATGCATAAAATGCCACTGTTTTTATGCATAAAAGGCCACTGTTTTAGTCATCAAATGTCACTGTTTTTATGCATAAAAGGCCACTGTTTTAGTCATCAAATGTCACTGTTTCTATGCATAAAATGCCACTGTTTTTTATGCATAAAAGGCCACTGTTTTAGTCATCATATGCCACTGTTTTTATGCATAATATGCCATTGTTTTAGTCATCAAATGCCACTGTTTGTATGCATAAAATGCCACTGTTTTTATGCATAAAATGCCACTGTTTTAGTCCATAATATGCCACTGTTTCAATGTCCAAAAACCAAGATTTATGCCACTGTTTTGGAAGTCCAAAGTGCCACTGTTTCTGTTTTAAAAACGTCACTGTTTCTGTTTAAAACGTCACTGTTTTGCTGCTGTAAACACTGCTGTATGTTCACTGTTTTGCTGCTGTAAACACTGCTGTATGCTCACTGTTTTGCTGCTGTAAACACTGCTGTATGCTCACTGTTTTGCTGCTGTAAACACTGCTGTATGCTCACTGTTTTGCTGCTGTAAACACTGCTGTATGCTCACTGTTTTGCTGCTGTAAACACTGCTGTATGCTCACTGTTTTGCTGCTGTAAACACTGCTGTATGCTCACTGTTTTGCTGCTGTAAACACTGCTGTATGCTCACTGTTTTGCTGCTGTAAACACTGCTGTATGATCACTGTTTTCCACTGTAAGACACTGCTGTATGCTCTCTGTTTCTGCTGTAAATAGCCACTGTAAATGATTAGTTGTAATTGATTTAGGTGCGCTTAAGAAGTGAGATACTTCGCTGCTGTTTGGTAATATTTAAGGCAAGCAAAGGTAAGTGTCAGGCGATGATGCCTAATGTGACTATTGACTACTGGTATAGAATTGTGACATGATGCTCCATATGCCGTAAAAATATTATGTTCCATTATAATGAAAGGAAACTGCCAAAAATGTGCCGTGATGGCTATATGACTATGAGGTAAAGACGTTATGTGGCAGCATAACGCATATGAAAGGTATATAAGCATGCATCTTACATCATACCGCATTTTTACGCCTTGTGTGTGAAAGCATAGCATGACATGCATGCAACATGATCATATAGGCCTTGTTTTAGAATAGTTATGTACAGGACCATGTGTTTGAGCAATCATCATATAGGCATCCCCAAGGTACCGGGGTATGGGACACTTGGCATCAGTCCGCATAGGCCCACAGTTGGAATCCACATGGAGCTCAGGTGCCAAGGGATATTTGATTCCACTGTGAAGTGCGCGCACGACGGTGCTAAAAGCGCAAAGGAAAGGCGTTATATACGCAATATATGAATATGATAAAAATGAAAAGGAAAAGGAACAAGGATATGTTGAAGTGACTGTTTATGATTTTGTGCCTAGTTAATACTGTTATATTATTGGTTTTATTGCCACACTACTGGGATTATTCTCACCCCTTCGGGGCTGCTATTTTTCCAAAATGGCAGGAGGACGCAAGAGCATTTGAAGGAGTAATATTTTGCTGTTGATTGCTGATGCGTGGATTATCACTGTTGCTGTTTGTTTAAATGGATGACTGTAATGATTAATGTTTTGGTACTCTTGGATGACTGTAGTCTTAATCATCTTTATGTTAGCTTGAACTTCTATGAACAGCAGCTATTTTGGAAAACCTTTATGAAAAGAACTTAAGTGCTGAAAATTTTATACGGACTTGTATACTGCTATGAGGTTCTTTGTTAGCTCATGTGACGTTAACGACTCTAATTCCGCTTAGCAAACGACTCTCTTGGATGCATACAAGGGAGGGCGTTACACTAATTGGTATCAGAGCAGTTTGGTCCATGGAATTGCTTGTATTTGATTGAATTGATTGTTGTTTGTGTTTATCTGCTGATTGACTGTCTAAATGTGCTATAGTTAAGTATATATTAGCTAGGGTAGTTAGATTGTGTAGACTGTTCTGTGATAAGACACGGATGCATAGCTAACCTGTCCGAATTGAACTCGAGTACCTACTTGGGACTGCTGCCATGAATAACTTGCGGTGAGCCTGATCAACTCATTTCCTGATATTGTGAGTGCAGAATCATGGCGGGTGGTCGCGGTTCAACTCGGGGAAGGACTGGCGATGCGGAAGAGGATCTTATCACCACCATTGGGGGACTGGCAACGTTCATCCAGAATATGAGCCAAGAATGGCGCGACCATAGGCAACAGAATCAGAACCCACCCCCACTGCATGAAAATGCAGAAGAAACTGCCCGTCGGAGGTTGAAAGACTTCCGCAACTTCCAACCACCTACCTTTGAGGGTGAGGACAACCCTGAGGCTGCGGCAAAGTGGCTGCAGATGATTGAGCATATTTTCGAACGCATGGCATGCCCGGAAGCGCAGAAGACTGATTACGCGTCGTACCAGCTGATGGGAGAAGCTTTAACATGGTGGACTGGTGCGAGGGCTCTGCTGAGAGCTCAGGGCGTGGAACTAACATGGGCCGTGTTCAGACAAGTATTTCTGGATAAGTATTTTCCTAAGGCAATGAGAAGGATGAAGCACACTGAACTGCTGTCACTCAGGCAGGACAACATGACGGTCAATGAGTATATTGCTAAATTTGGGCAGCTGATCGAGTACGCCAACTTTGACCGGAACATTTATGATGAAGAATGGCAGGTGGAGAAGTTCGAGAGCGGACTGCATCCGGAAATCCGCAAGCTCATCTTGACGACGGCTAATCGTACACTTCCGGAACTCATCAACCAGAGTCGTCAGGCAGAAGGAATCATTCTGGAGGCCAAGAACTTGAACAAGCCACCAACACAATTCCACGGAGGAAACCGAGCCGGCAGATTCTTCAGGACGGCACCTGGTAGGGGTCGAGGCAGAGGTACGCCGTTGCAGGCGCGGCCTGGAAATTTTAAGAGAAACTTTACGGTGGGTCAATCGTCGACTGGACGTCAGGGCGCGACTGTTTGTGCTACATGTGGAAAGAATCACTTTGGAGTCTGTCGCAAGAACAACAATGCATGTTTCAGATGCGGCCAGCAAGGTCATTTTGCTTACAAATGCCCCCAGAACGCTGACCAACAGCCTCCGCAAGCTCGGGTGTTCACACTGGATGCGAATGAAGCGCAGAAGTTTCCCAACCTGATCAAAGGTAATGTCACTTTGAATGGTCACCCAATTTCTGTTATCTTTGATTCTGGAGCGTCTGGCTCTTTTATGGCAAAGCATACTGCCTTGAGAATAGGCATCACCCCAACCCCGTTACCTCATGAGTTACACATCAGCACACCTACTGGAGGATCGTGCACGGCCTCAGAGATCTGCAGAGGTGTTACCTTGCAGTATGAAGGGAACACATATACAGTTAACTTGGTGGTCCTGCCGGTATTCAACTTCGATGTGATTATCGGTATGGACTGGTTGACGGAAAACGGGATAACCTTGGATTGTCGAGCGGGGAAAGTCGTTGTTCCTGCGAAAGATGGTAATTTTCAACCTTTCTCTCTCATTTCCTTATTGCAAGTTAGAAAAGAGCTCCGCAAGGGAGCAGCAGGATATCTTTTGTCGATCGAGGCTGAGACCTCGGTTGACAATCAAATTCAGAATGTACCGGTAGTTAGAGAATTCGAGGAGGTATTCCCGGATGAAATACCTCGATTGCCTCCTCATAGGGAAATAGAATTTTCGATCGAACTTGTTCCTGGAGTTGGACCAATCTCCATTGCTCCGTATCGTATGGCGCCGTTGGAACTGCGCGAGTTGAAGAAGCAGATAGAAGAGCTTTTGGCAAAGGAATTTATCAGACCGAGTACTTCCCCATGGGGTGCTCCAGCCATCTTGATTAAGAAGAAGGATGGAAGTTTACGTCTGTGCGTAGATTACCGACAGTTGAACAAAGTCACGGTGAAGAATAAGTATCCGCTACCGAGGATCGACGATTTGATGGACCAGCTGAGAGGAGCCAGAGTCTTTTCCAAGATAGATTTACGATCGGGATACCATCAGATCCGGGTCAAACCGGAGGATATTCCGAAAACCGCTTTTAGGACTCGTTATGGGCACTACGAATATCAGGTGATCCCATTCGGACTTACGAATGCTCCAGCGGTATTCATGGACTACATGAACCGCATCTTCCGCCCCTTTCTTGATCAGTTCGTTATTGTGTTTATCGACGATATCCTGATTTACTCAGCTAATGAAGATCTGCACGCGGAACATCTGAGGATTGTCTTGCAAATCTTGAAGGAGAAGCAGTTGTACGCGAAATGGTCGAAGTGTGAGTTTTGGCTTAAAGAGGTCCTGTTTCTGGGCCATGTCATTTCATCAGAAGGTATCGCGGTGGACCCCAGCAAAGTTGAAGCTGTCATGAATTGGGAACGACCCAAGTCTGTCACCGAAGTAAGAAGTTTCTTAGGTCTTGCCGGATACTATCGAAGGTTCATCCAGAATTTCTCTCAGATAGTGCAACCCCTTACTCGTCTCACTCGGAAGGACAAGTCTTTTGAGTGGACTGAAGCTTGTGAAGAATGTTTCTTGGAACTGAAGAGCAGATTAACGAGTGCTCCCGTACTCACGATTCCGGATCCTACTCGAAGGTTCGAAGTATACTGCGATGCGTCGCTGAAAGGACTTGGATGCGTGTTGATGCAGGATCGTATGGCGGTAGCTTACGCATCTCGACAACTAAAGCCTCACGAAGAAAATTATCCTACGCACGATTTGGAGTTAGCGGCTATAGTGTTTGCACTTAAAATCTGGAGGCATCACTTGTATGGTTCGCAGTTTGACGTGTTCAGCGATCATAAGAGTTTGAAGTACTTGTTCGACCAGAAGGAGCTGAATATGCGGCAACGTCGGTGGATGGAATTTCTGAAGGACTACGATTTTGAACTTAAGTACCACCCAGGAAAGGCAAACGTGGTAGCTGACGCCCTGAGCAGGAAGACTCTACACACTGCAACTCTGATGATGGAAGAATTGAAGCTGTTTGAGGCCTTTCGAGACTTGAACTTATCGGTAGGCGAGAGAGGAAGTAGCATTAGATTGGGAATTATAAAGGTGGAGAATGAATTGATCAGTAGAATTAAGGAGGCTCAGAAAGATGAAGAGTTAGTCCGTGACTTGGTTGGTAACCAAGATGTTGTAAAGGATGAGAATGATGTTTGGAGATTTCAAGGACGGCTGGTTGTGCCAAATGTAGAGTTGAAGCAAGAAGTTTTACAGGAGGCTCACAAGGGTAAGTATGCAGTTCATCCTGGATCCACGAAGATGTACCATGATTTGAAGACCTCGTTTTGGTGGCCGGGTATGAAGCGTGATATTGCGGAGTATGTGTCTCGATGCTTAACTTGTCAGAAGGTGAAGTACGAACATCAGAAACCGTCGGGACTCCTTCAACCCTTGGAGATTCCCGAATGGAAGTGGGACAGTATTTCGATGGATTTTGTAGTTGGACTTCCTCGGACGCGAGAAGGATATGATTCTATCTGGGTGATTGTCGATCGTTTAACGAAGTCAGCTCATTTCTTGCGTGTTAGAACCACATATGATACAGAGAGGCTTGCTAGAATTTATCTGCAGGAGATTGTGAAGTTGCACGGAGTTCCTACGAGTATTGTCAGTGATCGTGATCCCAAGTTTACATCTAAGTTTTGGGAATCCTTTCAAAGAGCATTAGGGACCCAATTGAGGTTGAGTACTGCTTATCATCCGCAGACCGATGGTCAGACGGAACGCACCATTCAAGCATTAGAGGACATGTTACGAGCATGTGTTTTGGAGTTAGGAGGCAGCTGGGATAGCTATCTTTCCTTGATTGAGTTTGCTTACAACAACAGTTACCACTCCAGTATTCAGATGGCACCGTATGAAGCTCTGTATGGGAGAAAATGCAGATCCCCTTTATGCTGGACTGAAGTGGGTGAGCGAAGTATGTTAGGACCCGATCTAATTCAAGAAACATCCGAACAAGTAAAGAAGATTCGAGAAAATATGCAGCGGGCTCAGGCCAGACAGAAGAGTTATTACGACAAGCGTCACAAGCCTCTATCTTTCGAAGTCGGAGACCATGTATTTTTGAGAATCACACCTACATCGGGACTCGGAAGGAGAATGGGAGTTAAGAAGTTAAGTCCACGGTACTTAGGACCGTATCTGATTATGGACCAGATTGGAGAGTCTGCATACCGGTTGGCTTTACCACCCAATCTGTCAGGAATTCACAATGTATTTCATGTGTCACAGCTACGGAGGTATCTCTCCGATCCATCTCACGTGTTACAGCCGGAAGAAGTGGAACTAAAGGAAAATCTGACGTATCAAGTGCAACCGTTGCAAATCCTCGAAAGATCCGTCAAGCGACTCCGTTCTAAAGAGATTCCGTTGGTGAAGGTATTATGGAACAACAGATCGGCAGCTGAAGCCACTTGGGAGCGCGAGGACGACATTCAGAAACGCTATCCAGAACTGTTTAGCTCTTAAGTAAGTTTAATTTTGCGGGCAAAATTCCTATTTGGTGGGGAGAGTGTAACATCCCGCATAATTAGTAAAATACATAAGTACTATATGCTATATGTACATGTGTAGAATTCGGATGTATGGTTTACGTGTAATGGCTTGTGAATTGTATGACCTTTGTCCCTTGGATAAGACTAAGGTAACTAATTAAATTAAATCATAGGAAGATACATATGTAGACATGTGAATTTAATCTTATGAGTAATGTGAGTATGTGTTAGAAGGCATTAGTGTTTGGATGTGGGCTAGTGTGTGTGTGGACTTGTTACTATTGGATTTGTGATTGGATCCTTTTGTGTGTGTGGCCAATGGCCCAAGGATGGCTCTTGGATCAAGCTAATTCAGCCCAAGGTTGTGTCCACCCTTATCTCCCCTAAGCCTTGTCCAACTAAGGTGTCTTGTGTATCAAGTAACTCTCACATGGCAAGGATAATTCCCACTCATTCATGCGCACAAAGGAGAGTGATTAAGGACTTAGTAAGCTGCCATTTTTTCTCTTGTTAAACCGCCACCTCACCTTGCTTATGCATAACTTAATTTAAATTTCATTGCATGGGAGACACATGTGCACTTTAGCATGATTTTAGGCTGCATACTTCTCCATTTAGGCGCACATGGAGGGGCCTTGGTGCAGATTTTTCTTATGACACAAAACTGCCTAACTTGTTGACTTGGAGAACCCTCTTGCACTTCCATCATTAGACTGCATTGTGCAGATTTTTGGCAAGCTTTTGCAGCCCATCATGAGTCAACCTGCCCTTGCTTCCACATGCATCATTAGTAGGATCTTGGGGCTGCATCTTCATCATTCTATGCGCACAAGGCAGCCCCAAAATCAGATTTCTTGGCTGCCACAAAGCTGTCTTGCTTGTGGACTTAGTGAACCTCCCTCACACCTCACTTTGTGCGCATGGCTTGGCCATTTGTGCAAGAAAATTCTGACTTGGAAGCTTAACTCAAATCTGAACCATCTCCTCACCTCCTTGCATGTGAATAGAGTACATTAGAAGCAACCTTGTGTGCAGCCCCATCCCCTCAAGTAATCAGATTTTTCATAATGCTTAATCATGCCACTTCTCCTCACTCTCCCTTTAAATTTGCGCACAAGAGGGGGCTGCCCCATTCACTTGTGCAGCCAACTCTTTTCCCCTCTCCCTCACACTCTAGCTTAGCATTGCAAGAACCTTAGGAGGAAGAAAGACCAAGCCAACTCCCTCCTTCCCTCACCTCAACCGTGACCTTACACCTAGCTAGTGCAAGCCTTGTTCCTCAACCTTGAAGCTGTCCAAGTGGTTCCTCCTCATCCTTGTTGCGCATAGATCACCATAGGAAGTGAGGACTTGTTGTGAAGTAGAGCTAGAAGGGTGTGGTGAAGGGTGTGCTACAAGAGGTAAGCCTTGAGCTTAGGACATTTTCTTTATGTAACCATGTATGTGTGCTTAAATGTCTCCTTGAGTATGTGTGGTTTTGGATTTAAGTATGAGCATGGTAAAAATTAGAATGGTGGAGCTATTTCATGGTGAATTGTATGCATAAAAAAAAAATGCTTAAGATTATATGCCACTGTTTCGTATGATTAGGCCACTGTTTTAAAGAGAAATATGCCACTGTTTCCCTATGTATGTGCCACTGTTTTGATGATAAAAGGCTCACTGTTTCGGTCCCTCAAGATCACCATTATATGCCACTGTTTCTGCACATTACATGCCACTGTTTCTGCACATTACATGCCACTGTTTCTGCACACTACATGCCACTGTTTCTGCACTTATATGCCACTGTTTCTGCACATTACATGCCACTGTTTCTGCACATTACATGCCACTGTTTCTTCACATATATGTCACTGTTTTAGTGCTCCTTAAGCCACTGTTTTTATGCATGAAATGCCACTGTTTTACTCATCAAATGCCACTGTTTCTATGCATAAAATGCCACTGTTTTTATGCATAAAAGGCCACTGTTTTAGTCATCAAATGTCACTGTTTTTATGCATAAAAGGCCACTGTTTTAGTCATCAAATGTCACTGTTTCTATGCATAAAATGCCACTGTTTTTATGCATAAAAGGCCACTGTTTTAGTCATCATATGCCACTGTTTTTATGCATAATATGCCATTGTTTTAGTCATCAAATGCCACTGTTTGTATGCATAAAATGCCACTGTTTTTATGCATAAAATGTCACTGTTTTAGTCCATAATATGCCACTGTTTCAATGTCCAAAAACCAAGATTTATGCCACTGTTTTGGAAGTCCAAAGTGCCACTGTTTCTGTTTTAAAAACGTCACTGTTTCTGTTTAAAACGTCACTGTTTTGCTGCTGTAAACACTGCTGTATGTCACTGTTTTGCTGCTGTAAACACTGCTGTATGCTCACTGTTTTGCTGCTGTAAACACTGCTGTATGCTCACTGTTTTGCTGCTGTAAACACTGCTGTATGCTCACTGTTTTGCTGCTGTAAACACTGCTGTATGCTCACTGTTTTGCTGCTGTAAACACTGCTGTATGCTCACTGTTTTGCTGCTGTAAACTGTATGCTCACTGTTTTGCTGCTGTAAACACTGCTGTATGCTCACTGTTTTGCTGCTGTAAACACTGCTGTATGCTCACAGTTTTGCTGCTGTAAACACTGCTGTATGATCACTGTTTTCCACTGTAAGACACTGCTGTATGCTCTCTGTTTCTGCTGTAAATAGCCACTGTAAATGATTAGTTGTAATTGATTTAGGTGCGCTTAAGAAGTGAGATACTTCGCTGCTGTTTGGTAATATTTAAGGCAAGCAAAGGTAAGTGTCAGGCGATGATGCCTAATGTGACTATTGACTACTGGTATAGAATTGTGACATGATGCTCCATATGCCGTAAAAATATTATGTTCCATTATAATGAAAGGAAACTGCCAAAAATGTGCCGTGATGGCTATATGACTATGAGGTAAAGACGTTATGTGGCAGCATAACGCATATGAAAGGTATATAAGCATGCATCTTACATCATACCGCATTTTTACGCCTTGTGTGTGAAAGCATAGCATGACATGCATGCAACATGATCATATAGGCCTTGTTTTAGAATAGTTATGTACAGGACCATGTGTTTGAGCAATCATCATATAGGCATCCCCAAGGTACCGGGGTATGGGACACTTGGCATCAGTCCGCATAGGCCCACAGTTGGAATCCACATGGAGCTCAGGTGCCAAGGGATATTTGATTCCACTGTGAAGTGCGCGCACGACGGTGCTAAAAGCGCAAAGGAAAGGCGTTATATACGCAATATATATATGAATATGATGAAAAGGAAAAGGAACAAGGATATGTTGAAGTGACTGTTTATGATTTTGTGCCTAGTTAATACTGTTATATTATTGGTTTTATTGCCACACTACTGGGATTATTCTCACCCCTTCGGGGCTGCTATTTTTCCAAAATGGCAGGAGGACGCAAGAGCATTTGAAGGAGTAATATTTTGCTGTTGATTGCTGATGCGTGGATTATCACTGTTGCTGTTTGTTTAAATGGATGACTGTAATGATTAATGTTTTGGTACTCTTGGATGACTGTAGTCTTAATCATCTTTATGTTAGCTTGAACTTCTATGAACAGCAGCTATTTTGGAAAACCTTTATGAAAAGAACTTAAGTGCTGAAAATTTTATACGGACTTGTATACTGCTATGAGGTTCTTTGTTAGCTCATGTGACGTTAACGACTCTAATTCCGCTTAGCAAACGACTCTCTTGGATGCATACAAGGGAGGGCGTTACAGATGCCAAGTGTCCCATACCCCGGTACCTTGGGGATGCCTATATGATGCTTGCTCAAACACATGGTCCTGTACATAACTATTCTAAAACAAGGCCTATATGATCTTGATACATGCATGTCACGCTATGCTTTCACACACGAGGCATAAAAATGCGTTATGCTGCCACATAACGTCTTTACCTCATAATCATATAGCCATCATATTTTTGGCAGTTTCCTTTCATCATAATGGAACATACTATTTTTACGGCATATGGAGCATCATGTCACAATTTTATACCAGTAGTCAATAGTCACATTAGGTAATATCGCCTGACACTTACCTTGTGTGCTTTAAACAATACCAAACCGCAGCGAAGTATCTCACTTCTTATGCACACCTAAATCAATTACAACCAATCATTTACAGCGACGATTTACAGCAGAAACAGTGAGCATACAGCAGTGTTTTACAGTGGAAAACAGTGAGCATACAGCAGTGTTTTACAGCAGCAAAACAGTGAGCATACAGCAGCGTTTTTACAGCAGAAAACAGTGACGTTTGTGCTTTAAAACAGTGAACAGAAACAGTGAGTTGTTCTTTAAAACAGTGAGCAGAAAACAGTGATATTTTCCTTAAAAACAGTGGACAGAAACAGTGACGTTTTACAGCAGGAAAACAGTAAACATACAGCAGAAACAGTGACTATTTTAAAACAGAAACAGTGGCACTTTGGACCTCAAAACAGTGGCAGAACAGTGGTATTAACAGTGGCAGAAACAGTGGCATTTGAACGTTAAAACAGTGACATAATCAATGACATTTGAACCTCAAAACAGTGGCATAAGTAGTGTTATTTGTGCATCAAAACAGTGGCATGAATGGTAACATTTAATCATTAAAACAGTGACATTAGTGGTGATATTTGCACATCAAAACAGTGGCAAAGGGAGTGGTCTTTGAACATTAAAACAGTGGCATGAATGATACATTTGAACATCCAAAACAGTGATATAAATCATGATTTTTAGACATTAAAACAGTGGCATAAATAGTGATTCTTGATCATCAAAACAGTGGCAAAATGGACTAAAACAGTGAGTGTTTTTATGCAGAAACAGTGGCACATAATGGACTAAAACAGTGAGTGTTTTTATGCAGAAACAGTGGCACATAATGGACTAAAACAGTGAGTGTTTTTATGCAGAAACAGTGGCACATAATGGACTAAAACAGTGAGTATTTTATGCAGAAACAGTGGCATATTATGGACTAAAACGGTGAGTATTTTATGCAGAAACAGTGGCATGTAATGGTGAGCTTGTCCAACCGAAACAGTGACATTCTTAGCCTCAAAACAGTGGCACTTTCATACAAAACAGTGGCATCAAGATGGTGCTCTTGTAAAACTGAAACAGTGACATATTCATCCTCAAACAGTGGTAGATTCATTGAGAGATAGTGGCATATACATCCTTAAAACAGTGGCACATTTTTAAAGCATAACCATGAGACTTTCCTTCTATAGCTTATGCATACAAATCATCATAAAATAGCTCC
>JAVKPL010004348.1:0-21382 GCA_032173675.1 Gastrolobium villosum
GGTTACTAATTCTTTGTGACATTGAAGAACGATACGAATAGATGAACTCAAAACAGTACACTATAAAGCATTTATTGACAATCAATATCCTACCCGTTTGTTGGGGAGACCAACCCTTCCACTATATTGACCCCTTGGGGCTCTATTAGTTCCATCAGATCTCTCCCCTCTCTCTCTCTCAGTGTGGTGTCTAGCAGCATCATCTTTAATTGTGTGTGGCATTTATGCTTTTATGGAAGGTCTCTATCTTAAAACCACCCATACCCCCCATATGGACTGCAATTTCAAGACATGCCATCGACAATAATTATGACTTGAATTTATTTTTTGGAAAGTAAGTAGAAAAATTGAAAAAAGGTTAAGACAAAAGATTAAAGTACGTAAAACATGTATAAATCAATGCATGTACATGCATCATCACTTTAGGGCATGTTTGGTTCATAGTAGAGGATAAGACATGATAGTATAAGATCTGATAGTATAAGACCTGATTGTATAAGACGTGATTAAATTTTAATATTATATAGCATTTGGTAGGTATTGTATAAAATAATATCCTTCAATGTTTTAAAAAATAATGTATTAAAAAATTATTTTAATATATAAATATTAAAATGATATATTAGTTGTTGAGAATTGTACTTGTAAGTAATATTAATACATCAATCCCTTATTAGGCCGGATTAAGTTATACATCATTTTGATGTATAAAGGGATCCTGCTATATAAGCTTATACTATACGATAGTCACATCAAATAACTGAAAATGTCATAATGTATAGTATAAGCTTATACTATCATGCCTTATACACTTAGAACTAGATATAAGCAATTAAATAGGAGGTCTAGCTAGCTATATGTGTTTGTTTAAATGAAGGAGGTTTGACATCTTTAAAATGCAATTTTATATTTGATTTCGAATTTTATGTATATAAATAAAATATCATTAAAATAATTTCTGCTTTCAACAATTAACTATCCTGAAAAAATAATTTACTTAATTACAGGTGAGACATTCAGCTACCAACAAAAAATAAAAATAAAATAAGAAATCAGGTCTTCATGTTAATTAATTAGAGTACACATATCTATTGGTTGTAATCCCAAGATTCTTTGTCTTTGTTAATGACATTGCTTCTACCGATAAATATCAATACTAATTAATTAAAAATTGATTTCATAGAAACAGGGTTATGTTGCTAGTTTAAATTGTAGCTCCATGATCCACCTTGCCATGACCATGTAAAGGACACCAAACAAGCCAACTCGCAAGAATATGTCAAAATGTGATATTCTCCTTTTGCATTCATATTCCAATACAGTAGGGACAGTAGGGACAGCTCTGTCTCCATGACTCGAATAACTATATATTTTAAGTCGGTAACAACTATCAAACATGGATAGTTTAAACTAAAACTTCACTTTCATCTATTGTGATTTATGTGTGTATCATTTAGTACTATGTGATTTAAAAATTATCACTTATATGATATCCATTGTGGTTTCACTATGTGCCATTTAATTTCCAAATGATCAAAATACCCTCATAATATAAAATATCAAAAATATCCATAATTGACTGGAAAGCACTATTTTGAGTGGTAAGAATTAAGGAATAGATGATTAATCTTTACCCGACACCATAGTTTTGGAATTCTTGTGGGAAAAGCACTCGGTGATTTTCTTTGAATTGCTAGGGAGATGCAAATTCACAGTTGGGTTCCAAAATATCATTGGGTCATACAGCTTTGATGCACTGCTAATAAAAAGGATAATTGCAGGGAAGTTATAGAATTTTAAATTTTTGCACAAAGAAATGTATTAAGGGATATAAATTAACTTCTTAATGGACTATTACTTAAAATCTTGTACATTTGTAATGATATTTTGTGACCTATGTTTATGCTTTTCCTCAAAACTAAAATCAAGGTGCAATAAGAATTATGTGGTAGTGGATCCATCTAATGAATGATAAACACTTTTCCCTCCATCTAATGAATGATGACTCACTGCTATTGTCGAGTACGAGAAGGTAACATAACCGACTAATAACTGTAATGCTCTGTTTCCTCATCCCAAAAAAATTATTAGATTAAGAAAAATAACACATTAATCATCTCATCCTTAGTCCTTACCACTCACAGTATTGCACTTTTTTGGTTCTTACTGTATAACAAAATTTGGTTGCTTTTGTTTTCTTATTAGAGAAACAAAAAAGAAATTATCGAGTGGTAAATTATCAGTCCAACATTGAAGATTAGAAAGTTCTCCCATGAGAAATTATCAGTCCATATAAGAATAGTGGTAACTTGTACTATGGCTAGTTTAACAGCAAATAACATGATTGATAATTTTCTCATTTGACTTAATATTGGTGCTCCTTTTGGTGCAGATCATAGAGAAATCAAGAGCAATGATGGTCATTACAGTAGGAAAATCAGTTTTGGGGCCTAGAATCAAATTTCTGAGTAATGATTACAAATTTATCAAATATTTGTTTTTTTAAATGAATCTTGGATAAAAAATGGTATTGCTTATAGCATTTATTGATCATATTATGTGTTTACCATAAACTTGCATATAACCGACGCTCTCCAAATGCAAAAGGAAGTACAAATGAAACTTAATGAACAAATTGAGGTAGCACATATGATTATGAGTTAAAGTTGCTCCAATGAGTGATGCATAAGGACATGTTAGAAAGCATGCTCGTCTGTTTATTCTACCCCTTACACGTATGACTCCTTTGCAAAATTAGAATTGAGAAAGGGTATTAGGGTTTTAATTTTAATTAGGGATAATTTTGATATTTTATTTTTAATTTAATATATTGTTTATTAAGGGTATTTTTGATATTTTATATTATGAGGGTATCTTAGTCATTCGGGGGGGTTAGATGACACATTGTGCAACCACAAGGGATATAAGTGATAATTTTTAAACCACAGGGTGCTAAATGATACACACACAAACCATAATGAGTCAAAGTAAAGTTTCCCCTAGTTTAAATGGTACATGATTTATTTCGTTAAAGTAGAATTTTGGGTTGAAGTCTTTGGAAATGCAAAAATATTTTTTTTTTTTTGAGAAAACTAACCTCATTTTGATGTGGATATTTCCAGTTCGAACCAAAACAATACATGTGATTTAGAAGAAAAAAAATCCTTAAAAACAAATTTTGTTAACATTTATCTCGTTAATCAAGAATAGAAAATATTTATTACATAAAAATGATTAAACCTTCTCAAATTTTTAAAACGTTGAATACTTATGCTTTTTAGTTTAATAATTGTTATTTTTGTTACGAAAAAGGGTCTAAAGCCATAGGAACATTGAAATAAAATTAACATGGTTAGGCATTTAAATGGTGTTTGTTGGCGGAGGAGTTCACTGTGTTGTATTACATCTTGATGCACAATTGAATTGATGATCCTATGTGTGATCGTTGTAGGTTGCCTCTCACGGACGTGATCCATTAGGATTGAGCTTGGTGGACTGCCTTTGGTCCTTGACTAAAAGGACTTGGGTAAGTGCTTATGTCACAATTGCATGAATACTTGAATGACCAAGTGAGTGGTCTTAATGGTATTAATGTACATGCGAATGACCTGTTGTGTAGACATTTCTGGTTGGGCGAAGTTAGAATATAACTTGCATTGAAGCTACCTAGCTTGGGAGTTTCAAGAAGGTAATCTCTTGGTAATGCGGTTAATGCCCGTGTGTGCTCCACCATGCCCATTGGGGTGGTGGTTGGAAGTTGTATGTCAATGATGTGATTATAACATGCTCATGCATATGGATATATATTGGGTACATAGGATTTATCGTATCTGTAACATCCCGAGCGCTGATGAGGGCAGGGAGTGATCGCCGGTGCAAAGAGGCACAAACAAGGAGTGGCTCCTGACAGGCTTCCAACGGGGGTTACATGCATCAATGAATCGAATCGACACCCGAAAGAGAGGGATTCCAAAGACTGTGCAGGTATGAGACTGCACAGATTGGGATAGCTTATAAGAATTAATTGGTACTACCTATACTAACAAGATGCATCTACTTTTCGGTAGCCCATAACGGAAGAACTCAATAGTTAAGCGTGTAGAGCCTCATAACAATTATTAGGGTCAATTATGGAATTATTTCCTAATTATCACATTTATTTAATTAATCATATTAATTAGCGGTGCAGGTTCTTACAGGAATAGTCATCCAAAAGTGTTCAAATTTTAATAGCTCATTAAATTTAGCCAGGTACTCGTCAACAGACAACGAGCCCTGCACTAATCTGTCAAACTCTCCATGTTTCCTCTCCTGAGCATCATAGGGAAAATACATCCCAAGGAAACAGTCCTCAAAGAATAGTCATGTCATAACATGACCCTGCATCTCATAAGCATGAGAGGTGTTCATCCATCACTCATGTACATCGCCCTCCAGCATATACGTCGCAAACATCAGCTTCTGCGGATCTGTACACTGCATGAATCGAAAAATCTTATCCAATGCCTGTAACCATCTTGCAGCAGCAGTAGGGTCATAATATCCATCAAAGGTAGGTTGCTTAAGCTGGCGGTCAATCGCGTCTCTATCCTCCGCAGGCTCCTGAAAAATCTACATCTCCCTAGTCAGGTGGCTATCATCTCCCATATGGCTATGACTCTCGTCCTTTAGACTGGGTGGAGGTTGCGGTGGTGGCGGTGGAGGTGGTGGTGGAGGAAGCTGACCCTCAGTGTGGCCAGCCTTCATCCCCTCCAACATGTCCCTCATCATGGTCATGTTCGCCAGCCTGTTCGCCTCAATAACATCCTCCGTGGCCTTCCGGTTCGCCTCTCGAACGGCGTCCATCATCGCCTGGTTGACCAATCTAGCGGCCTCCTGATCGGCTAGTCTAGCCGCTTGCATCTCAGCTAATGTAGTCAGGACCGGGTCAGGTTGACCCTCATTAGTGTCTCGGTTCCTCCTGGGTTGGACCATGACTCTGCACAAGTTACACAAAGAATGATTTGATCAGGCCCATATAGTGTGGTCACATATGCATCATCATAATAAAACCGAATAGAGAGAACACACAAGATAGACACGCAAATATCCTAAGTTATTGCAACACATACACGCTTTTCCCTAGAAAGTGCTCTGATACCATAAAATGTAACCCCTCATGTATACCCGATTTGTTAACATATCATCGTATTAAGCCACGCTTAATTCAAAATGCGGAATATCTTTTTCTTCTCAGTTATGACGTCATTATCATTACCAAGTCGAAATACTTAATTCATTTTCAAAACATTGCCTGTATGTAAATTGCAAAAGACAACTATCCACATTCTATAACCTCATATATAAATAAGTGAGTATCTAAGTCACGGATCTACAACACGTAGTCCGAACAATATCCTGATACATTTATACAACTCGAATCCAAAATAAGACAAAGTCAATCAATGTGGATATCCAAACTCGGATATCTACAGATCCCATATTCGGACACCAATATCCGAATATCACATCCTGATATCAATATCCGGATATCATATTCGGACATTTCGTGACAGAATGCAGTTTCTGCATTTCGCAGAGATATCACTCCCAAGGTTCAGTTTTTTACCCATTAAAACGTCCAAGCATGCATTTTTATACACTTTTAGGTTCATAAACTGGTTGGTTACTTAAACAACCCATAAAACATGCCAACACTCCACTTTTAACCATTAAAACTCATAATCAAGGTTCTACAACTTACCCAAAGCTTAAAAAAGAGGTGGATGATGCTCTTGGAGCTCACAAGGCAGCTCCAAAGTCTGACTTCCAAGGGTTAACGAATTGGACCAACAAAGCTTGGTTCTTTCACACCAAAATGACTTCTTGGAGCATCACCAAGTCATGACAAGGCCCTGTCAGCAATGCTTATGAACACAACCCCAAAACTCAACAAAACAGAGACCCAAAGTTCAGAAACAAGGTCTCCTACCCACTCCCAATGCTTTGTCTCTCACACACAAGGAGGTTTGGTGAAGGAAGTAGGAGAAAAGGTGCTCACTTGGAGCTCCAATGGAGGTGGAAGATAATGGTAAGGTGGCTGACTTCTCTCTTCAGAAAATCTCACGTAGCAAGGTACAAAAATGACCTAGGATCATATGCCAAGGCTATTTATAGCCGGTTTACGTTTAATCACACTGTATTAGTGCTAATAGCTACGCTTAGCATTTTAATCCCAAACTTAGGATTCTGAATCTACTCATTTTTCTAAGATTTTTCATATTTTTATTTTATTTTTCGCAGCACCTTTCCGGTACGCGATTTTACATGGCCAGTATCAGTTCTGGCACAAGTTCTCATTATTTTGATCTGAAACTTGTTTTACTAGTCATATATGTTTTTCTAGAAATATTCATACTTATTATAATTTTCCAGGATACTTCATCGGCACGTACTTATAACGTGAGGCAGAACCGGTATCTGCACTTTTCGTCAGAAAAGCGACTTTCAGAATTCTTAATCACTCACTATAATTATTTAAGTCTTTTCATAATTATTAGGGTCAATTATGAAATTATTTACTAATTCTCATATTTAATCAATTAATTTTCCTAAATTAACGGTGCGGGTTCTTACACCCTTCACCTTTTTTCAATAAGTTAAAAAACTTCCACTGTTGGAGGATGGTATATGTAGTACCACTATCTACTATACATAACATATGCTATATATATATATATATACCAAAAAAAAAACATATGCTATCATTGTTATCCTTGGGGTTATTGCGTGACATCATCAATATTCACTATCATAAAAAATAATAATAAAGCAAATTAAAGTTTTTCCTTTGTTATTTTTTTTTAAGGGAGTGTAATGAGATTTAAATAAATTCAACTAACTCAATTTGCAATAAAAAAATTAAAATAATTTATTTGTGTAATTAAGTAAAAGATAAAATCCATAATTGGTCCAATTCTTAAATGTGGTCTAATTCCATTAGTTTACCACCAAATTTTGTAATTGTCTCTTAATGCAAAAGAGAGGACTCTGATCCAAGAAATATATTTATTTAAAACATATTTATCAATCAAACATTCAATAAGAAGCAGGCAAAAAATGAGGAAGAGGGTAAAAAAAATTAAAATATTACAGTTTAAACAAATAATTATGAAATTTTAACAATTTGAAACTTATTTACGAATGTGTAGCAATCAGTCGCACTCAAAATAGGGCAGCATCATTCGCTCCTAAAAGTAAGCACGCTCAGGGGTTGGGTCGCTTCCAAATTTGAGCGTGACTCACATGGTGATTGTAAGAGCCTGTTGTACATCGGTGTTATTAACACTGATTATGATATTATGATCAGTTATAATCACAGTAGTTTATTTTAAAAAATGAGTAAACTATTTCCTTTTCATTACGTGTGCAATTGAAAACAATATAAAATGTATTGATATCAGGTGTGATCGCAACTGAAATCTAAACGCAAAAGTAATATTATAATTACCTAACTATCATACAATACTTATCTTAAGTTGCTAAGAGGTTCGCAAAAACCAACGAAGCATAAAACTCGCTTTAGGGAAGAATATCTCAAAATCTAGGGACTTTCAAGAGAAATGGAGATGTGGATTAAATTCATTGGTGTTTTACTACAAATTTCGTGTGAAGCTTGAGTTGATTTAGTGGAAGGTCAAAAGAGCAAAACCCTTGCCCTTTTCAAGAGCAGCTCGGTTTTGAAGAGGGAGGAAGATGATGAATAATAGCTAATGCGCATGTGGCTTAAGTCACTCAAGTGGGGTGGGTCCCACATGCCACCTCACACAATTCAAATTATTTCAAATCATCCACTTAACCCACTAATATCCAATTAATTCATAAACTATCCATAAAATCCAAAATTTAAAATTCACCAAAGTCTTTTAATTTTCCTTGAATAGATGAATCCGAAGTTTTCTGGTAATTTGGTGAAATTATTGTTTTAGCCTGATATCTGCACCGTTGGCATGTTTCCCCAAAAAACCTAAAATCCATCAAATTTCATCAACAATCATATTTCTTGGTCATAAGTATCTTTTCCAACATATATTCAAATCTAGAGCACTAATTTTACTTAACACGTTTTTCGGTGCAACTGTACCACAATATTTCATCCGATAAAAATACTATTCATCAAATTTCCAGAAACTTGTGTAACCACTCAATTTTTCATTCTGAATCCATTTCCAGGGTTACTTTTCTCATTTGAGGCCTTACTCTATCATTTCACAGTTTAGGGTTACGTATTTGTTAATTTACTGATTTACCCTTCTTACGTATTTTTACCCAAAACTTATTATTTTCACTAATCCTACCCTTTAATCCTCATTTTAATTATAACTATGTACTTCAAATCTACGAGGTGTTATAGTGATGACATGTGGCACAAAAAATTTAACATATTTATCGTAAAACTTTGGAAGGCCATAATTTTTGATTTGGGTGTTCGAATCAAGTATTTTTTTTATTCCATGTAACTTCTTGAGATCTACATAATACATAATACATTGGATCAGTTTGATTTGGATCGGTTTTCACTAACCAGACCGAAAAATGACCTAATCTAATTAAAATATGCAAAAAAAATTATGTTTTTTGGTTAATTCGGTTATTGATTTTTCTCTTCGTTCACCATGATTTGAATCTGTTTGTATCGGTTGAAGAACACCCTTATTTCAAATTGCAATATTTTTGTAATTATTTATTAAAAAAGGAATATTTTAATTTTTTTTAACCGAGGAAGAAAGTACCTTGGAAAAAAAGTTAACGTGTGCCGCATGGGATATTTTTATGTCATTGTTTGGGGAAAGCCCTTTTGTATTGCACACATGCATGTAAGAAAGAAATTCTGGTGCGCAAAAGTATCTCTCTCTTTCTCTACCTTGTCTTTTTGTTTAAAGTTTTGAACTGCGGTTCCTCAATTTCATTACATGTTCAGCACCAAACCCATACCTATCATTCCTCTCAATCTTCTTCATGTTATTCCTCACTTGCTCAGTGCTTTGTCGGGTGATTTTCAGATACTCTTAATGTGAGTTCTGAACTCTAATTCTAACACTTTGGTTAGGTTAGGTAGATGTATTTATAAAAAATGAGAATACATATTCTAATGTGAGAGCATATCTTTGACATTACAGTATTATATATTCTTTTACTAAAAATAAAAAAGTGAGACTTATGTGACAATAATAATAAAAGTGTAGGTAAAATGGAAAATGTCAGATATATTATTTATTTTTAAATTAAGTAAAGAATGTATCGAATTTTCGGTATTACTACGAAAGTATGAAAAATATTTTTTGTAATGTGAGGTCACATGAAAGGATTTAGTCATCCAGATACAAATTAACTGTGATAAAAGAATATATTTAAGATAAAGAAAATAATAATAATTATTGATTTGTAACAAAGTAAATAAGATCCTCTCACGTGACACGATGTAAAATGAGAGGATATTTTCCACCAAAATAAAGACTTTGGGGTCCTTCCTCTTCCCAATAAAGTGAAAATCGCATTGGGAGATTACTTTCTTTCACTAGATTTTCCACCAAAATAAAGACTTGGGGGTTCTTTCTCTTGCCACGTCAGGACGCACACAATCAAAAATGTCATATGTCAAATTTTGAGAAATTCGCTACATAGGATAGCAAATTTTTCAAAATTTGACATGTGACATTTTTGGTTCAGACGTGGCATATTTCGCTACACTGTGTAGCGAATTACTTGCATGCATAATTCGTTACACTATGTAGCGAATTATGTCGCGTGGTATTTTGACAAAATTTACTGTTGGCGTGACAGTCTGGTAATTTTTTTGTCCAAACGTGACAAAATGTTCAGTGTCCCCTTATTTTACATATGCCAAAGACAATATGTGTACCTCATATACTTACCGCAAGTTCATCATAGTATCATACAAGGGTCTATTCCTTTTGACAATAAGCTACACTATGCTTGATATGATTACAGAAAAATAACAAAGGTACACACTTTTGATCATTTTCTTTCTTTACCTCTCTATCCAAAGCTCTGGCTTCTTGAATGGATGGACCCCTTTTTTCTGTCTTTTGCTTTTACTTGCTTCGTAACTGAAGGTGTCTTTATCTCCCTCTTTCCCATACCCTTTCAATAAATCTTTGAGCACCAATCAAAGCCACACCTTTTCTTTCTCCCTTATTAGGGAAAGTGGATTTAACAGACAGCTTTAGTCCCAATTGAATGACTTCCACAAAATTATTTTTTTTACAAGTACTAGTTTTTTGGTTTTGTAATCCTTGACCCATTTAAAATGACATATTCTCTTTGGAAATCATGTATGGATGGCAATTACTAATTGTTTCAAATCACCATGCCTAACATCAACTGATTCTTAATGGGATGTCTAGGGAATTTATGTGCCACATTTAATGACAACCATAAGTGCAGATTTAGGAAATGGGGGGATTTCTTGCCTGAAATGGCTTGGCATTGGGGAATTGTGGGTCTGTCCTCCATAGTAGAGGTGGCAAAGTGCGGCCCGGCCCGTCCCGCCCCGCCCCGCCCCGCCCCGTTTGGTGGGTTGGCCCGCCAGCCCGAGCCTATTTTACTCTGATCCGCCTCGGCTCGCCATGAACCTGCCAAAAAATAAGTCCGCCCAGTCCCGTCCCGCTTTTGAGATGAGTTGAAAAACTCAGCTCGCCCCGCCTCATTTGGCGGGTTGGCCCGCCGATCCGAGCCCGTTTTGACGACTCTACTCCATGACACATTAGCAATTGGATTCTTTTTGGTTGCTGAGGTCCGAACCATCCCTTGGTAGATTTCGGTGGTATTAATTGACATGCACAAGGCACATGGGGTGTGGCCAAAACCAATAAAATGTGAATTTGATGGATGAATTTCAGGAGTGTAAAGTATGTCCCCAGAGTAAGTGGCTAATGAGGCTTGACACAACATCAAAAAAAAAAAAAAAAAAAATTTCATCCACATTAGCCGCAATTTGTTTGATTCATCGGTTTTTCTCTGACTTTACGTGGAACATGCCTTCTGATCTAAACTTTAATCTCCTATAAAATTCTTTAGAAGTGGGAAGAAATATTTTTTAGGGTCAATTTAGTAATACCCTAGGATGTAGGGGTAAAAATGGGAATGTATTTCAATATAATTTTACATATAATATAAAGAGGAAGGTTATAGTTACAACTTTTTTTTACAACCATATATTATCACCGTTAATTTCCTTCAATCGACGGTTATCATTTATTGTGAATTAATAATTAATTAATGATTTTAATTTTCTAAAATGATAACCGTTGATTGGCGAAAATCAACGGTAATAAGATATGGTTATAAGAGATTGTAAAAAAATAAAAGTTGTAACTATAACCTTCCCCTAGTATAAATCTTATGCATATTTTAAGGCTATATAAGGAAGTATCAAAAGTAGTTAAGGGATTTGGGTCTCTGGTTACTCTGTGGGGTTATTATCTTTGATGGAAAACATCTGTCCCCTCTTTGATATGATCACTGATACTTGTGCCTTTATATCATAGAGGAGCAATTTGCTGTAGTTGGGCTGTGAAGTTTTTGCAAAAGTCTGCTTCAGCTACATTCAAGAAGTGGGTTAATATTATTGTAAATAATAATAATAATAATAATAATAATAATAATAATAATAAAGAGGTTAATACTAAAGTTAGTGCCTTAGCTTAATTTCATCTTTTCTTCGGATTTTTAGAAAAGATCTTAAAAATATATAAGTTGATTTTTTTAATGGGAAATAGTTTTTTTATGTTGTAGGAAAAAAATTATCTCATGTAATAGAAACAAAAATATAAGTGGGACCCACATGTAAAAGGAGAGAGAAAAAATAGAAGTGAGACCCATCCCTCTTTTGTGTGTGTAGAAAATTGGTTTCTCTTATGTAACGTGAGATAAATATATCTTTTTTAATTAAGAAAGTTTAAAAAAGGAATTGGGTGCAAAGTATTTGTTATAAGAGTATTAGGTTTTACAGTTTTAAAAATATTAAATTGGTGAAAATTTGAAAGGTGATCCTCTAAGCATACTTTTTGTTTCTCTGGATAGAGTTTTGCATTCCTTTTGAACAATGGAATTCAACAATTTTTTTTTTTTTTTTGGTAAATTGGAATTCAACATTTACTTCTTCTTTTTTTTTTTTTTTTGGGGGGGGGGGGGGGGGGGGGGTGGTGTGAAAGGGTAAATAGAATATAAAAGTTGGCGTGTTTGATTGTATTCTGATTTTTTTTGTTCTTAAAACTGTTTTATAAACTAGTTATGAGAACAGTTGTTTTCTATATTTTCTTCTTTTTAAAAATTAAAAATCAAAACACAAAACAAAAACAACTCAGATATGTTCTCTAAATTTGATTCTAAAAACAAAAAACAGTTAGAGTTTTCAAAATATTTTTTACAAAACAGGCCCTACCAAACGAAATTTTTTTATTTTTTTGTTCTGAAAACTAAAAAACTGTTTTTAGAAACAATATTCAAACACAGCCTTTTTTTTTTTTTTTGAATATAACATTCAAACACAGCCTTTGTTGTTCATTTTTATGTGATGTATCAGGCTTTAAATTGTAGACCATAAACTGAAAAAAGTGATGGCATTGTGAAGTAACGAGGTTCAGGTTTTCTCCTCTAGCTTCCGATGTTGCTGGGGAAAAATTAGTAATTACATTAAAATTGATTCTGAGATAGTTTCCACTTTCCATAACTAAATACTATGTTGCATGAGAATTTTCAGCAAATTATTGTTAAGGATTGAATCAAATTATTAATGCTAAGAAGAAACCCAAAGCAAAGCAAAATATGAAATTATATAAGTTATTTATATAAGACAATTTATTTAGAACTTGAGCTTTGAAGTGATATTAAAGCTTAAAAAATTATACAATTATAAAACAGCTTTGATTTTATTTTCTGAACTCTTATTTGTAACTTTAAGATATAAATAATTTTAAATTAAAATAAAGCTGGGCCAAAAGACTCTTAATATGAGCCCCGTTTTTAATAATGCTTTATCTCAGTTTTTATTAACTTATTTTAAATTTCCTCACTCATCAAAGAGGAGAGACGTCTAGGGTTCTATTCCCATTTCCCAAAAATCTCAAGATAAGTGAATTTTTTTATTAACTATGTCTAAAAAAATAGTAAGTACAGGCAAAGTAATAAATTATCCATATTGCATAACCCAGTCAAAATTAAAAGAATAATTCAACAAGGAATAGGATTATCTGATAACTAGACACCATCATGTTGAAAAGAGATAGATAAATTTTACCCAATAACTATGTTAAAAATAGAGAAATAAATTGAGGAATATTATTTTTATAAGTTTTTTTTTGTTTACAAACTATATTATATCTTACAAGTTTGTAAACTATATTATATCTTACCGGTAAGATTTCACTCAAAAAATATCTCAACAATAAGACATAATATAATTTATAAATTTATAAAAAAAAAATTATCAAAATAATCCTCCTTAAATAAAATTTACCCAATAACTGATAATCATCCATTTAAGGGGTTGTACTTCTAATATGTTGGCCCACGGCTAAGAGACGTTATTTTAATCAGTTTTATGTCCAAATTTTACGAACTCTTTGAGCCCATTGTTGTCCAACTCTTCCTAAAAAAGTTAAAGACCCAATTATATAACCCAAAAGTCAAGTCAATGTCATTCAGCCCCATTTGCCGTAAAATATTCTCAAACTAAACCCTTTCGGGATATATTTTCTTATGTTATAGAAAAGAAATTATCTCATGTTGTAAAAATAAAAATATAAGTGAGATCCACGGATAAGAGGAGAGGAAAAAAAGTGGTGGGACCCAACCTTTTTTATGTGTGTAGGAAAGTTGTTTATCTCATGTGAAATGAGATCAACATAACCCTTCTAAATATGTATCAAAATTTATTATTAATCCCTATGAAGCACCGACACTTCAAAAATCCTGACGTGTCGTGTTCGATACTTCCTGATACTCTCCGACACTCCCTGACACTCTAACACGGGTTATAGAAATTCAAAAAAAGGTTAAAAGATTGCGTTGCGTTGATTTTTTAGTTCCAATTATAAGATTCGTTAGATTATGATTACCATTTTATTGAGTTTAATATAAATATTTGGGATATCTTATGTTTCTTTGCAAAATTGATGAATATATAAGTTTAGTTTCATTTTCTTTGATAAATTATTGAATATTAAATATAATATACACTACACAGATTAAGATTATTATTTAATATCAAAACATGTCCTAACATGTCGAAATCTAACATTTTTTAGAATTAACGTGTCGAAGTATCGTGTCGTATCGTGTCACGTGTCCCGTGTCGGTATCTGTGCTACATAGATTAATCCTATAACATAGGTTCAAGTCTAAGAAAAGGTATTCAATTTGGCTTGAGGTATAATAGAATAGTTTTAGGCGTTTGGTAAAGGGGGATTTTTTTTTTATCCAGGAATGTCGATTTTCAGAAATATGATAAAAACATTCAGTTTATGATAATATCTGAAATTTAAAATTTAGAAAAATTCAGTTTCGCAAGAATCCTAAAAAATGACGCGTACCAAATCATTTTTGCACTCGCTTTACCTACAACAACGACATGTGTATAATTATGATTCCTCACATTTAATATTTTTATACTTTGTATGGTTACGATTCCCCACATTTAATGCTTTCAAGTATATATATGACAAGTATTTTGATTGCTGCAAGTACAACAGCGGCAAGTATATATAATAGTTTTTAAATTTAAATCAAAACAATAATCTAATATAATTAATATTTATAACCAATTCAAAATCAAACATTGAAACTCCAAGTTGCTTAGGGTGAGAGAAGACCATCACACAGCCACAAATGATGGAACGAGTTAGGAAATTCTCAACACTCCGAATCATTCAGAGAACCTGCCTAAAAAAGTAATTAATGACATAGAATCCAAAAATAAAAAAGCGCAAAAGGGTGTTGTTCGCAACCACGATTTGAAAAACTTAGTTAATTCCAATAAATTCTTATATAATTGTGATTCACTTATATAAATGTTTATCATAATAATTTCTTATTTTGAATACTTATGCCCTGTCAATACCAATAAGATTGGTTTAAAAAATTAATTTATTTCACTTATTATTCTTCCTTAATTTTAATTAAAGGGTCTTCTTATTTTAATCCTCTTACATCTTAAATCCTAGATTTGTACTTAGTTTTTAATTATTTTAACGAATAAGCTAACCCGGCTTAACTTACTTAAAGTCAACCCGTGATGACCTGGACCACGTTAGCCCATTATCCAACTCTAGCAATGTCATTCAAACTAATGTTTCACATTTATTAGTGTGGTCTTCGATAATTATTTTGATACCTTCATTTATTAATATCAATATTTTCCAATAGCTTTCAAATATTATTGACTATTCCCAGGCTAAAGCACTATTTTAGAATTTTTTTAGGAAAAAAATTACTCAGTTAAAGCTGATTGAATAAGTTTCTCCAAAATAAGGCAGTCAAACATGTCACATATGCTGACGGGACTAGTCCTGTCACTGGCACTGACTCTACTCGTGCCACGTCAGCGCCACGTAGGCAGACTCATTACCATAAAACTTCAGAAGACCATAACTTGTGATTCGGGTATCCAAATCAGATGATTTTTTTTTTGATTTCACATAACTTTTCGAGATCTACCCAATGATATCTCATTTGACATATTTTATCTCCCACGAACATAATTTGAATTTGTAACAATTGTATCACAATAACAAGAGCGTTTAAATCCAGAAGATCTTCAAACTATGTTTGTGGAAGATAAAATATGTCAAATGAGATATCATTGGGTAGATATCAAAAAATTATGTGAAATCAAAAAAAAAAAAATCATCTGATTTGGATACCCGAGTCACAAGTTATGGCCTTCTGAAATTTTACGATAACGAGTCTGCCTACGTGGCGCTGACGTGGCACGGGTCCCGTAAGTGTCAGTGACGGGACTGGTCCCGTCAACATATGTGACATGTTTGACTGCATTACTTTGAAAAAACTTATCAAATCAACTTTAACTGGGCAATTCTTTTACCTAAAAATTCTAAAATGGTGCTTTTCCCCTATTTCCAACTTGTAATAAACATTTTCTCAACTCAATTCAAATAAATAGATCACTCAATATTAATTCCGGCGACCTTTAATTTTGTATTATTTCAAAGCAAGATTCATTAGAAGCTGAAAAGAAAAAAAAGTGAATAAGCAAACAAACCAGTCGAATTTTGACATGTTTGGATTCATGTTCATTCGAGATTCATTCAACCCGGGTATTACGTGTAAATGAATGAAATTTATATTTTCTTATTCACGTAAAATAAAAAAATAAAAATAAAAAAGAGTTGATTTTTCTTAGCCTAGATACGTACACGCATGCATACAGAATCTGAGAGCACAGCACAACCACAACCGAAGAAGAAGATTCAAGTGGGGGCCACACCCTACAACATAACTGTCACCACCAACACACCAACGTTAAAGCTGCTACCTCCTTTCTAGTACCAAAAAAACAAAGGAAAAAAAAAAAAAAAAACGGAAATGAAGAATCTTTGTGGCAATTTGGATGCTAAAGCTGCAATTCCAGTTAAACTTGGAAAACCAAGTTCAGTGGTTTTGTTTCCTCGTAGGTCACGGTTCCCAACACGAGCATGCCACAGGAAGGTGTCGGTGTCGGTGTCGGTGTCGGTTGAGGAGGCCAAGTTGAAGGTGCAGCAGTGTGGTAGGCAAGGAGGGTGGATTGAATCTGCTGCAAAAAGTGCTTTTGGATTTGGCGTTTCGGCTTCTTTCTTCTTCTCTGTTTTCTGCCACTCGCCGCCGGCTCTCGCCGAGTCCCTCACCGTCGCTTTTCCTGTTTCACGGGCACCGGAGGTCATCTCTCCTCTCTCTCATTTGATTTTAGGAAAAAATATTTGTATATTTTTTATTATTTCAAATGAAACTCTGTTTTGATGAATTTTTATCTTTTCTCTCCTCTCAAAATGCTCTTGATTTGGCGAATGAGAGAGAATTAAAAATAAACAAATATGCACTAAAATATGTTATTTAAAGTTATTTCATTTAAAATGATAATTTTTTTTCTTAATTTTATTATTATTATTATTTTATTACACTTTTGGTCTCATTAGTTTAAAATAGTTTCACTAAAGTTTATATTGTATCGTCCAAAATTTTAAATTTGTGCAAAATTCAAATGCCCGTGTCAGAGTACTATTACTTGGATAAATTTATACTATTCCAGTAATACATACCTTATAACACATTTACTAGCATCATTTGTACAAAAATAAAGAAATAATTTATTGGCATCATACATAAAGAAGGTGCCGAGAAAATGAGTATAAATACAATTGAGTCTACATGTTGGAGGGCTAAAAATTTATCCATCTTTGTTAGCTTGATGGGTTATTACTATTTTTTTTTTTTACTAGCTAGTAGTTGGTTGGTTTTAATGAATTTCAAACATTTATTATGAAACTAACAACTAATAAATCTTTTACAACACATCGTGGAACTTATCCTTATGACTATAGTTACTCCCAGTTTGTTACTTGATACACATAAGCAAATTCAACTATCTTAGTCGTAGCAAACAATTATCTCACTTAAAAGCTCAAGTTAATTATTGATCAACTTTTAATGATTTTATATTATATCTTTGTAACATAGGTCTTTGGCCTTGAAGCCTGGATATCACACAGGCTCATTCTTTGGTTCTACCATGTGCTAACTTAATTCTATTAAAAAAATGAAAGTAACATGCAATAGTTTTATATTATATTTCTCTAACTTATATTTCTTCCACCAAAGAGAATATCACTCACGTAAAATTAGTACACCGTTAACAAAAATGATTTCGCCACATCAAATTGAATCTCGATACTTAATTGAATCACTTAAAACTTTTCAGTTATTCCCTTATCATACACGGCATTGCACTTTTCAGTTTCTAGATGAAAAGCCTATGAAATTTGCTTTGTAACTCCAAGGTACTGTATTTCAGTGCTACTTTGTTGAAGACTTGGCAAATACACCTACTCCCTTGGATTTTCCTTGCACCCCACTACGTCAGCCATGATGCTGAACAGAAATCTGAACACTTGTTTAAGGGTTTTATAATTCTCATGTGAATAAAAGTTGAAATCTCAGGTTGTAGAGATAAAAGCACGTGGGATCCATGTGTTAGAAAAATTTATATGTGGGACCCATATCAGCACGGAAATAGAAAAATGTGTAGAAAAATTTGAATTCTCGTGTTGAATGAGAATTATAAAATCCTTTGTTTAAAGCAAAATAGTAGAGAGCTTTAAACAATCTAACTGTGATAGTACTAGAATTTTGATTGTTCTTAACCTTGACATGAACCGTGCTGAGTGGAAAAAGACTTGTTTGCTAGGTAAATGCAGTTCAAAGAACTCTTGTGGAAGCATGGGGTTTGATTCGAGAAACATTTGTTGATCCTACATTTAATCATCAAGGTATTTCTGAATTCTGGTTTCTTATCTTATTCTGCCTTGAATTACTGACTGTGAAGATAGAATGCATTACACTAACATCTATTTGGTTTCTTCTTCTTCTTCTTTTATTTATTTTTTCTTTTTTTGCAATCTAACAGTTACCAACTTGATTATTTAACTTTTAAGATTAAGTTATTTTCTCGGCTTGTTCATAAACCTATGGAACCATACTTTAGGGCCTAAACTTTTTCTTGATGATTAGATCCACCTAGTATTAATGTTTGCATGGATCAATAATACAATGTATATTTTTACTTGTAGATTGGGATTTGAAGTTGCAGCAAACAATGGTAGAAATGTTTCCCCTGAACTCAGCTGATGCAGCATACACAAAAATCAGTGGAATGCTTTCTACCCTTGGTGATCATTTCACTCGAATTATCAGTCCAAAGGTCTAACATTTTCTTTTTCTGCAAATCTCAGTCTTACTTTCTTGGTCAATAGAAAAAGTTGTAATTAGAGAGACTATCATAGATCCAATATATAATAGTTTATGTTGCCTATTCTAGTGTGTTGCTTCCATATGAAATAGACTATTGAAATTATACCATTGTTAGGTCAACAAACCTGTTTTAAAATTAGATTTTGTGATTTGGTTTAACAGTGATCCCTCCTTACAGGAATACCAAGGATTTAGAATTGGAAGTGATGGAAACTTACAGGGAGTGGGCCTCTTCATAAATGTTGAACCAAGAACGGGACATTTGGTCAGTGACTAACAAAGAATACTTCCTATAATTTTCAACAATCAACCACATTTAAATTTTATGCTGATTGTTCTGAGGTCATTTGTGTAAAGAATCTTGGGATACACCACCCCAAAAGTTAGCTCAAAGGGTGGGAATGCCCAAGGCCTTATAAACTCCATATTAGTTGTTCATCCAACCAGAGCGTGTTGAGATATATAGTCTCACATTGGCTGGATGAACAACTAATGTGGGACTATATATCTCAAAAATTTGATAATGTTGTTGATCCCCCCTCCCTTTTTAAAAATTATTGGTTTTATTTTCACATTTAAGATTTTTGGCAGAAGGGCCGGCTTGGCTCAGCGGTAAGCTTGCTTACCGTAGTGTGTCAGGTCGCGGGTTCGAATCAGTCTCTCTGCAAAAAGCAGGGGAAAGACTGCCTAGAGTATTCCCTTTCCCAGACACTCACGAAGTGGGTATTTGAACTGGGTCGGCCCTTCGATTTAAGATTTTTGGCAGTGGCTAGAACTAGGTATAGGTCATGGAACCATGCATGTCTTGGCTTAATGATTTGCTCAATATCACCTGATAATGAACCTGTATTGATTTTTTCAAATTATGATTTTTTTTTTTTAATTGAATTGAAATCACAGGTTGTTTTGTCATGCATAGAAGGCAGTCCAGCTGCTCGTGCTGGTATACATCAAGGAGATGAATTGGTTGAGATAAATGGTTAGACCAAGTATCTGATTCTTTTCTTGTTTATGAAGCTATTCAGATCTACTTTTCTCTAATTATTCTAAAATAGTCTATTTGAAAACAGAACTGCAGAATCTGCAGAATTTGAGAACAGGAGAAATTGTTTTTGCTTAATCATAGAAAACCATTATTATCACTTGTGCAAAGATACCAGAGTTTGCATCCTTAATACTGATTTTGGTTGAATTGGTGTAGAAAAGAGTCATAGCTAATGCCCCATCTTGCTCGGGGCATAATGTAATTTCATCCTGTTTCTCTTTCTTAATCCCTCTGAAAAAATTTCTGTTGTAGGTGTTTCACAAATTTATGCTGGTGTCTGTCAATTTTCATTGGGAGTTAAAGATTTTGTTTCTGAAGTAAAAACAAGTGATTTTCTTTTGTTTGAAAACATTTTGATTCTGCAGGTGAAAGGCTTGATGGCATTGATAGTGAAGGTGCAGCACAGAGGCTTAGAGGGAATGCTGGAACAATTGTTACAGTGAAGGTTATTATCATAGTTCCATTTATTGAGTTATGCCGCAGACAAGTTTTCTTGGATTACCTTTACCTTTGAAACGTTGATTTCTTTTTTGGGATATAGTTAAATTTTCATCCTTCATATTTTCCCCTAGTGGATGGGATTCATTTTAATCCTATTCATTTGGAAAAAGGACACTAAGTATATGAAAGAAGGTTCTTTAGAAAACATTAGTAGCTTAATTCTTTCATTCCTTACTAGCCTTCTGGTGCATTCAAGTATCATGATAGAAACTAATTTTACAGACTTTTCTCCTCCAGGTCAAAGACTCTGGGAAAATCTCTTATATCCGAGAGGTAATTTTGACACGTGATTGATTATGATTCATGAAATGTTAACTTATCTCTTCTATTTTAGTTTATGATCTTATGTTATAATAAGCATTATCTGACAAACTTTTTTACACTCATATATTCTTGATCTACGGAACAATCCTGTAATTTACTTCATTCACTGAAAATTTCTTATGTAGTGTTCCCTGGTCTCTTGATTAAAGTAACTTAAAGCATTTTCATTCTTTTTTATGTAATTTTGTTTCAGGGTGGTTTGGTAAAAGCTGGCCTTGATGTTGCCCAGATGTGGTTAGATGGAGATGAGACTCGAGCGAGCACAGTTGATAGAAACGGGAACATGTTACCAATTAATATGATCGATGGACATGCTATAACACATGATCCACTTGTGGTTATTGTGAGTACTAAATCTAGTTGCCTAATGACATTAACTTTGCCCTTTAGTAATACAATCTTTGAGTGAGCGACAAAATAATAACCGTAGTATCTCATGTTACATTTGCATCAACATCGATATGCATTTTTATCCCAAATTAATTTTGA
>JAVKPL010004349.1:0-21531 GCA_032173675.1 Gastrolobium villosum
TTTCAAAAGAATTAGAATTTAAAATTTTAAAGAATAGAAGTTAAGAATTGTAACAGCCCGTTACGTACCGGTATTGTTAACATTGATTATGATATTAAGCGCAGTTACAATCACATTAATTGGTTAATTAAATTACGGGCAAACTTTTTCTTTTATCATATTCCTTTTCATAACCATAACCCTTTCCGTAATCAATTAAAACAACACTATAATTGTAAATGCAATACGCGGAAGCATTTAGCTTAACAACAACACTAAACCCTTTTTTTTATTGAACTCATTTTAAACTCATCAACTCATTCTCATTTCTTACCAAGTTCTATCCCTTTACGTATGCTACGCGTGGTTTCAAATCACGTACCATGTGGAGTTCTACCCATCAAGTTAAACCCCTTTCTTTTAGTCTAGAAAAACTCAATTTTTCAAAATTTACACTGTGGTAATCGATTACCAGTGGGTGGTAATCGATTACCACCTGTCAAAAATGAGGCAGTAGCCAATTTTTCACATCCTCTGTTCTGGTAATCGATAACCAACTTTGGGTAATCGATTACCTCACATGGTAATCGATTACGAAAGCTCAGTAATCGATTACCGGTGAAGACAGTAGCCAATTTTCGTCCCCTGTTGCATGGTAATCGATTACCATGCTTGGGTAATCGATTACTATACAGCAAAAGTGACAGATTACAGCATTTTAAGCCCAAGAAGGGTTGTGTAATCCATCCCTAACATCTTCGTACTCCACACAACACTTAAACATACTCTAATTTAGGCTCTAGGCCCTTCAAACATGCATTTTCATTCAATTATGTGTCATATACAAAGTCCTTAACATAATGGCCATTTTACATCAAATATGGTCCATTTTACAACATATTCACCAAGGCTTTAATTACAATGAATGTGGCAATGGACAAGTCCCATGCTCACTCAAATATACAATATATACTAAAGTCCTACATATACATCAAATTAAAAGACTTAACAAGTAGTCATGAACATACAAGCATGGCATTTTCAATATGCACAAGTTCATGATCTAAGTCCTAAACATAAAACATATGCAAAATATGTCCCAATCCAATGCTCATAACATGGTGCCTCCAATATGCACCTCAGGCTCCACTCTTCCAGGCTCAACCTAACCTGAAATGATGCCCCAAAACACGGGGTGAGATATATAAATATATCTCAGTAAACCAAGGGCCCTGGAGGTTTCTCCACCCCATGGCTCACTCAATGTGCAAATATAACATCATACAATATGCAAGCAATGCAATATCACCCACCAACTGGAGACAACCCAAGAACATCCATGCATGGATTCACGTTCAAGGACTCCATCATATAACTCCCGAGACAGTCCTGGCGCCTCTCCCATGGTTGAGAAGACTCCATGGCAATACCCAACCGGAACTCCTCATGAGCCCTATCCGGCGGACGTCCCCGTTTGGATCATCCTAGCGTCGCTCCCAGAGTCGACTCCATGGCACATTCCAACTGGCATTCCGTCACGAAATGATCCAGCGGATGTCCAAACTCCACACACGTCAACTGGCCAGTGACCAAACAATTTTCACAAAATCCAAGCAATATGCATTCAAGCACACAATCACACAATGTCATAACCACATAATCCAACCACAACCCTCCACTGGGTGTGGTGGAGCACACAAGGGCTAAACCCCAGTTCCAAAGGTTACCTCAACACCGAGCCCATGCTCCAAACGTAAGCTCCAAGCTTACCCGCTTCCAAAGCGTCCAAAAGAGGCAACCTGTATGATCAACATCATGATCATAAATACAATTCCAATGTAAACCACTCACTTACACAATTAATCATCATTTAATCACTTAGGCCAAAGGCTATTCTTCCATATCATTTTGCTTCAATCTCTTTTATAGGTTAATTTACCAATTACTCCATGAATCACACATTCTTTCTTCTCATTCCACTTTACCACACTATACCATCATCCAATTAAACATCATTTTCAATCATTCAACTTCCACTACATCATTTTTATATCATTTTTCCTTAATTTTCATCATAATTCGGATTCCTCACAAGGTATGCCCCAAGGCTTTTCAATTCATTTTAACACTCATACTAATCATGTAATCATATTATCAACCTATACCAATGGTCCATCATTCAATTATTCAATTACACCACATACCAATTTTTATGAAATCTTCACAATTTTTCCTAAGTTAAAATCCAACTTTTTCACCAAAATTTATCATAGCATTTCTAGCTTTCATGCATCATTCTAAGGCCTTTTCATCTAATAGCATTTTTCCATTTGGGCTCTCTATCATCACACATCTAAAATCAAAGGTTTGAACACAAATTTCTAGATCTATGAATTCAACCATAAAAATACCACAAATATACTCACAATGTGTTGTATGATCACCACCAAGGCTTCACTAAACCATTAGAAGATCAAAACTCCAAGAAAACTCCAAAAACCCAAGTGGGTCGAATCTGATTTTGCCCAAAACGCAGCCAAGGAGATGGTTTCATGACTCAAGAATGCCACCAATGGCTTTAGAAGGTTGTTTGCATCAAGTTTCAAGCCAAAGATCACTTGATTTGGTTGAGAAATGAGCAAGTTACAAAGAAAAGGGATTTGGAGCCATTTTGTGTAACACCCACTCCTGTATGCATCCAAGAGGGTTGTTTGCTAAATCGTATTAGAGTTGCAGCGGTAAAGAACTCAATTAATTGAAAACCTTATCAAATAACATTTAAATTGGAGGCTTGAAAAAAAATCCAGGTTTGATCCTCATAAAAATTTCGTTGATAAAACCCTTTGCTGAATTTTCTACGCTTTTCAGAAAACCTTGCTGTCTTATAAAATCTGTATAAAATCGAATTTAGATGCAATAAAAAATATTCCAAGCTTCTGTAAAACTAGACATCCGGGGCATCGCGTACATGTAAATTATGCGCGATTCGGAGGTGAATAGCCCCACGGAACAGGACACGTAAGACGCTTGTGAATCCTGTCCGTTTTCTGGAAACAGGTTGTAAAGCGAGGCTCACTGAAGTTCGTACAGAGTTCGTATGGAAATGAAACCTGTACAGTTTGAAAGTACACTTCCGGGGCTTCGCGTGCATATAAAATAATAGTAAATCGGAGTTCGTTTGCCCCTTGAAACATGACCCGTAAAGTACCGGTAAAACTGTTAAAATTCAGCACTTAATAGAACTTTCAAAAATCCTTTTCACAAACATTTCCCAAGCAGCCACTGTTCATAAAAGACTAAACAGAGTTAAAGTAATAATTTCAACAATCATCCAAGTTCCCGAAATATACAAGAATATACAGTCATCCAGCAATCACACAACAACAGCCACAGTCCAATCAACATCAATCAACAGCATGCTTCCAAATACTCACGTCTTCAAGTGTGCTTTCCTATTTCCTGCCATTTTAAGAAAATAGCAGCCCCAAAGGGGTGAGAATAGTCCCAGTAGTGTGGCAACAAAACCAATAATATAACAGTATTAACTAGGCACAAAATCATAAACAGTCACTTCAACATATCCTTGTTCCTTTTCCTTTTTCCTTTTCATCATATTCATATATATAGCGCATATAACGCCTTTTCTTTTCATCATATCATATATATATTGCGTATATAACGCCTTTCCTTTGCGCTTTTAGCACCGTCGTGCGCGCACTTCACAGTGGAATCAAATATCCCTTGGCACCTGAGCTCCATGTGGATTCCAACTGTGGGCCTATGCGGACTGATGCCAAGTGTCCCATACCCCGGTACCTTGGGGATGCCTATATGATGCTTGCTCAAACACATGGTCCTGTACATAACTATTCTAAAACAAGGCCTATATGATCTTGATACATGCATGTCATGCTATGCTTTCGCATACAAAGCGTAAAAATGCGGTATGATGTAAGATGCATGCTTATATACCTTTCATATAGCCATCACGGCACATATACTTTTCACATGCGTTATGCTGCCACATAACGTCTTTACCTCATAATCATATAGCCATCACGGCACATTTTTGGCAGTTTCCTTTCATCATAAAGGAACATAATACTTTTACGGAATATGGAGCATCATGTCACAATTTTATACCAGTAGTTAATAGTCACATTAGGTAATATCGCCTGACACTTACCTGTGTGTCCAAGTAATTAATCATGCAGCAACAGAATTCAGTCCACACTCTAAGGTTGATGCACACCTAAACAAGCACAACCAAAGCAAAGTTTCAAGCTTTGATTCCTATGATGCACAATAATTCTATGCCCCCAACTCAGGTACATAATCGGTTTGCTCAAGGTTCTCATGAAAAAATAAATTCCCTGACTTCATGCCATTTCTAACTTGTCATAGAAACAAAATCCTAGGTTCTGCCATGTATAGCCCTTCGGTTACATATGCTATTTTACTCTAAACAAAATTCTGATTTCATAATGATTTAACAACCAATACAGTGAGAAATTTCAACATAACATAATCGATTTTCTACCCACTACTAGGTACCTAGAATTATTCACTTATATAACAATTTTCACATGACCAAGGGGCGAAAAAATATAAATAAAATAAAACTTAAACATACTGCCCCTAAGTCCCAAGCACATACAATTTTTATCATTTTTCTAAGTCCAAGGAATCAGCTTTACAATAGAACAAAGAGCTATACTCATGCTCACAAATTCAGTTTTGGTCTAATGAATATAAAATCTAAGGCTGTTCTAAAAAGGCAGAATCCAGAAAAAAAGTGGTCAAAATAAAATGTTCTCCAATTCTTGTAATTTGCTCGGTTCTCAAAGTTCCAAGAATAGATAAAAATTTTGGTTGATAGTTCATACCTTAATTTGTTAAAAACGAAGTTTACAAGTCCCCCCAAGCACTCAGGTTCGGCTAGGCTGTACTAGGTGTCCATGATCAAATTAATTACATGACCATTCCTACGAAGTCTAAAGTGTGCTAAGAGTACTCTTCACATGTTGCAAGTTCATTTTAATTCAGTTAACGCGGAAGACACAAAAGGGGTCCAGAACAAGTTTTCTATCTCTTAAGTTATCTCATCCATTTCAAGTAGTGACAAAACCATCCCAAAGGTAAACTATAAATGCAAGTTCGGTTTTAGGCTAGTTCTTATGTGTCCTTCATTCATTCCTTTACATCAATTATTTTCTGCACAACATATGCATGCGTACTTTCCTTTAACTTGTTGTTTATTTAATTCTCAAAGCTTGCATACACTAATATGCCATTGGTTGTAGGCTGATCAGCAGGGGAAAAAGATCACAACTAACCTCCTAGAGTCCTTTGTTAGCCGAACACTATGAGGAAAATGACATAACAGAACCAAAAACTATATCATCTTAGCATGCAGACCGTGAACAGAATTAAGGAATGGTTTCAAAACAGAATTTACTTCCCATGAGCTACATGTCAGCCGAACAGTGATGAAAGGAGAAGAAGGTTTTAAACACAGCTTACATGTTCATAAGTGCCCCCAAGACCACCACCATCAAGCAAGGAGCAGTCCTAACACTCCTCCTATGCTCCAAGAGACCGGTTTTAATTGCACGAAAGGGAGGGAAGGCTTCGACCATAGCTCCTTGATGGTTGTCTCGGCCGAACCAGTGAGATGGGGGAGAAAAGGTTGAGCTTGTTCTCAAACTCCTATGATGTGGTCTACGGCTGATCAAGGAAGGTGAAAGAATGCTAGGTTGCTTGCCACTTATACATAGAACTTGTGGCTGGGCAGAGAAGAGGAAAATAAATGCATGTAAGCTTTGTGGCTTGATGCTAGGCCGATGGTGTGAGGAGAGACTAGAGGAAGATGAGAACTCAATGATGTTTCCTTCCATGAGCAGGCTTGCGGTTTGAGAGTGGAGAGATGAAACATTGGTTAAGTGCTATTCAAGTGTGGCTTGTTTGTCTACTAAAAGTCTTGGCCGAACAAAGCAAAACTCCAAGGGTCCCAAGATAGTGCAAGTGACGGACATGCAATTGGAAGGTAAGGAGTATGTGTCACACATGCAAAGGTTTTGGAGCATGAGGTGGCACTTGGCCAGCATGCAAGTTTGATAACAAGACCACAAACAACAACTAATTCAGAATTTTATCATACTCCAAGCGCACAGGTGGCGTGCTTGCTCACAGGTGATTATAGGTGCCCTTCTGCCGAACAAGAGAGAAGAGGGTAATCTCCTTCTTGGCTGCTACACGGCTTCATGCATGTGTACAAAACTCTCAAACCCGCTAGGAGAAAGTGCTCACCAAGAGAAACCGCCCATGCTCTTCCTTTGCTCCATGATTCGCGTTTGGCATAACATGAAAAGGGAAGAACCAGATTAAAAATCAGAACATATGAGAGCAATGGGAGGAGAACCCAATCAGAATGGCCTCAAAGAAAAGTGCTGGACAAGGAAGGAACAAATACCTCACCTCCTTAAAGGAGGGCCTTTGACCGAATAGGAGGAGAAGATATTGGATGTATGCTGAGATTTCACTCTGCATGCAGTGGACATCTTTGACAAAACAGATGAACGAAGAAGAGACATGGAATTAAGGAAAATTCCGCACTGCTTGCTCAAGGATACACAACCGTATTAGAGGGAAGGATGAGTGGCTCGATATCTTGTTGCCTCTTTAAGTGCCTACGGTACAGAGAAAGATGAAGATGAAACAGATACACCCTTAACTCTCCTTGAAAATTCTCCTTGAGGTTGCGGTTGAGGAGGTGGATGGCAAGCTAGTGTGCAGTCCCCTTGGCTGCTGCATTCGGCCGCCCAGCGAGTGGAGAAGATGGAAGCTAGCATGCTGGTCCTTCTCCAGTGAGCATCACGGTTTAGAGAAATAAGAGGAAGAGTAGAACTTGCAATACTTTTGCCTCCTCTCAAGGTGCCTACGGCCATGAAGGAAGACAGATGTGGCAGTGGGTTATACTTCCCTTGAGGTGCTTGGAGGACAACGTAGGATTTGGTCTTTCTTTAACCTAAGGAGAAGTGCAGTCTTATAGGGAAAGAGGGAGCTTGGCCGAACACAAGGAGGGGGGAGGAAGATATGTTAAAGCGGTTTGTCCCATACCATGGAAGCACTGTTGGTGAGATAGAATGGGAAGAAGATACGAGCCTAGTCTCCCTTGGTACTCGGTCTGCGGCTGCAGTTTGAGAGGGGAAAAGAAGCTTGTGGTCAAGAAGGTGCTCCTGGCTGCTATGTATAGAAGGGGAAGTATCCATATGTTCCAAGGGTGTTGCAAGGTGGCGCACATGCAAGAGATAGGGAGGGAAGGTAGCGGTCATGCAGAAAGGAGGAGGGACATCTGGTGTGACACTAGGTGTGTATGCTTGAAGGCTGATCGGTCACCAGCAATTCAGATTGCTTTCTCTAGTTCTGTACGCAAATGATGAGAGGAATGGGGCAAAGCAGACTTGCAGTCTGCTTCAAGGTCAGAACACACGCACAGTATAACACCTCAAATATTTAAATGTGTATTTTAATGATATATTGAGAAATGAAAGTTGGTGGATTAGTGAAAATCCAAGGATTAAGGCCAAAAAGGGCAAAAAGGGCAAAATTGTAATTTGCCAACCGTGTGTTAAGAGGCTTAAATATTGAGTTAGAGATTTCAAATGACAAAAGTAAGGTTGGAAATGGAATCAGGGCGAAAAATTGAGTAAATAGGCAAATTTGAGAAAAATCGATGAATAGTGATTTTAAGTGTTAAAATACTGAGTTGTGAGTGTACCAATAGGTGTGAAATTTTTATCATTATTTTGGAGAAAGAAAAATATGTCATGGACTGGAAAAATATTTAGATTAAGGATTTGTGATCGGAAAGTTTATCGGAGTTAAAGTTAGATCGCGTGTGGGACCCGTGTGACCGAAGTCACTTGGCCCCACCCCCTTTTCTTCCTTCTTTTCCTTCTTCTTTCCTCCCTCACCCGTGCGCTCACAGCAAGCAAAAGAGGCCAAAGTCACCATTTTCACCATTTCTCCATTTTCTTCCCATTTCTTCGTTTCTCCACCGAATCGCTTGATTTTGGTGTTGAAATCTATCGTAAACAACCTTCCAAAGCCATTGGTAGTACCTAGAAGCCTTGAATCCATCTCTTTGGCCGCGTTTCAAGCAAAATCAGATCCGACCCATGTATGTTTTTGGAGATTTCTTGGAGTTTTGAGCTTCAAATGGTTTAGTGAAGCCTTGGTGGTGATCATACTACCCATTGTAAGTATATTTGTGGTCTTTTGATAGTTGAATTCTTAGATCTATGAATATGGGTTCAAACCTTTGATTTTAGATGTGTGATGATAGAGAGCCCAAATGCAAAAATGCTATTAGATGAAAAGGCCTTAGAATCATGTTTGTAAGCTAGAAATGCTATGTTAAATTTTGGTGAAAAATCTAGGTTTTTAACTTAGAGAATTTTGAGGAAATTTGATGAAAAAATGAGTTTTGTGTAATTGGAATTTAATGATTGTTGTAGGGTGCCTCGCACGGTTGGAATTGTGACAAGTTGAATTGGAGCATACGTTTGGAACGGATTGCTAAGTGTTAAGGTAAACTCTTGGAACTTGGGTTTAATCCCTAGTGAGCTCCACCACACCTAGAGGAAGGTTGTGGTTGGATTATGTAGTGATGACATGATGTGTATGTGTGCTTGTATGCATATTGCTTGTATTGTGTGAAATTGTGTGGTCACTGATCAGTTGACAAGTGGAGTTTGGTCATCCGCTGGATTCATCCTTGTGAGAATGCCAGTCGGGTATTGCCGTGGAGTCGACTCTGGGAGCGGCGCCAGGATGATCCAAACGTGGGACGTCCGCCGGATAGGGCTCATGAGGAGTTCCGGTTGGGTATTGCCATGGAGTCTTCTCAACCATGGGAGAGGCGCCAGGACTGTCTCGGGAGTTATATGATGGAGTCCTTGAACACGAATCCATGAGTGGATGTTCTTGGGTGTCTCCAGGTGGATGGTGATATTGTTTTACTTGCATGCCATATTATGTCATTTTGATACATTTTAGTGAGCCATGGAGTGGAGAGAGCCTCTAGCTCCATTGGTTTACTGAGATATATCCGTATATCTCACCCCGTGTTTGGGGGACCACATTTCAGGTCACTATGAGCCGGGAGGAGCTTCGGGCAAGAAGCCCGTATAGTGGACGTTGGATGGGCATGCGGTGCATGGGATTGCATGGCTTTTTGGAGGAGTTTATGGAGTGCACATAGCATACCATTAGTATTTTGAGACTTAGGTCATGAACATATTGCATGATGTCATTTTCCATGCTTTTGTTAGTGTTCATGGTCATATGCTAAGTCTTGTTATGTTTTATTATTCATGGCTTGGATAACTGTATATTTTGAGTGAGCATGGGACTTGTCCATTGCCACATTCATAGCCTTGAAGTCTTGATAGTATTGTTGTAAAAATGGTCCATAAATGCATGTAAATGGCCATTATTTTGAGAATGTTGTAAATGATGTTTAACTTAAGGAAATTGAATGATGGAAGGGCCTAGAGCCAACATTAGGACATGATTATGTGTTATGTGGAGTACCAAGGGGTTAGGGATGGATTACACACCCTTTTTGGGGCTCAAAACTGCTGTAATCTGTCATTTTGCTGCATAGTAATCGATTACCCAAGCATGGTAATCGATTACCATGCAACAGGGGACGAAAAATTAGCTACTGTCTGCACTGGTAATCGATTACTGGCCTTTGGTAATCGATTACCATGTGAGGTAATCGATTACCCAAAGTTGGTAATCGATTACCAGAACAGAGGAATTGAAAAATTGGCTACTGCCTCATTTTTGACAGGTGGTAATCGATTACCACCCACTGGTAATCGATTACCACAGTGTAAATTTTGAAAATTCAGGTTTTTCTAGACTAAAAGAAAGGGGTATAACTTGATGGGTAGAACTCCAAATGGTACGTGGTTTGAAACCACGCGTAGACAACGTAAAGGACTACAACTTGGTAAAATGAGAGAGTAAGATGGTGAGTTTAAATGAATTGAATAAAAAGAAAGATTTATGATGTTAGAAAGTGTATGATTCCGCAAATTGCATTTACAATTATAGTGTGGTTTTAATTGATTACGGAAAATGTTTTGATATAAAAGAAAGGAATATGTTAAAAGAAAAATTTGCCCGTAATTTAATTAACCTAATCACTGTGATTGTAACTGCGCTTAATATCATAATCAATGTTAACAATACCGGTGTACAACGGGCTGTTACATTTTATGGTATCAGAGCAGTTTTGTTAGGGAACTCTGATTGTTTGTGTATGTTGTATCTTGTGTGTCATAGCTATCTGTGAACTATTTATGATTAATGTATATGTGATTCCTCAGTGTGGGTCTGATCAACTCATTCCTTTGTGTTACATGTACAGATATCATGAGTAGGGCACGAGGTCGCCGTGGGGCACGTGGTGCAGGTCCTTTGCCACCGGATCCGGTCACTGCAGCACTGAATGCTCTGCAGGCGGAAACGGCTGCAAATAGGAATATGACTGAGAACCTGATGAAAGCTAATCAGGATATGATGCAGGCCTTTATGGCTGAGATGAGGGCGGATAGAGGTCGTCCTAGGAGGGAGAATACACCTCCACATACGGCTACGGTGACTCCTACACCGACGCCATCTGTTACTCCTCAACAGGGGGAGAGTGGGGCTAGTCACCACACTGGTGAGGCTAGTCATCATACTACTACGGATCCTAGTTATGTTCCTGATCCGTCATCTGTTGCCCAATCTACTGGGGCTGCTGGGCAGGTGCTTGATAATGCTGATGATGAGCGTAGGCTCATATCTTTTAGGAAACATAAGCCACCCGCATTTCTGGGGTCAAGGGACCCAAAGGAGGTCACTGCTTGGTTGAGGGGCATGGACAAGATTTTTCAGGTTATGAGATGCCAAGATCCGCAGAAGTTATTGTATTCTGTCTATATGCTGGAGGGTGATGCCCAGGAGTGGTGGGACAATGTGTCTCGCCCGTTTGTTATTCAGGGAGAGGTCCTTACTTGGACTATGTTTGAAGGATTATTTCATGAAGAATATTTTCCCCGCGATGTTCGGGAGGCAAAGCAAGGTGAATTTGATAATCTGGTACAGGGAGTGATGACTGTTGATGCCTATGTGGCGAAATTTAATGAACTTGTCAAGTTTGCTAATTATGGAGGTACTCTACCTACTCCGGAATTCTTGTCAGCTAAATTTCAAAGAGGGCTGAGTGAGAAGATTGCTAAGAGGATGTCAAATACCGCAGTGAGAAACTTTGCTGATTTGGTGACCCAATGCAAAAGGGTCGAGACTGTTTATGGGAGGTATCCAAAATCTGATTCGACAAAAGAGCAAGATGTTAAGAGGACACCTGGTCCTTCTGGTAATACTAATAGAGGAGGTTTCAATAATAACAATAGAGGTAGGGGGTTGCATGTAAGGCAGCCTCCTGGTCAGTTCAAGAGGGGTGGAAATAATGGTGGTGGTGGTGCTTCGAACAGATATTTTACCCCACAATGTGGGAAGTGTGGGAAATACCACAGAGGTGTATGTGGTGCTGGTACGTCGAATTGTTTTAGATGTGGTCAGAGTGGCCACTTTGCTAGAAATTGTACATCTTCTTCGGGGCAGGCTGCGAATCTGCAGGCCTTGCCGCCAGCTACTACTACTACTGCTGCTCCTATTGCTGTTGTTCCTACTGTGGGACGAGTTTATACTACTAATGCGCAACGTACTGAAAAGGCTCCGAATTTGGTTAAAGGTATAATTTTTCTCTCTAATGTTGATTTATCTGTGTTGTTTGATTCGGGAGCAACACATTCATTTGTGGCGGACTATATGGCTAAGGCGTTGGACTTAAAGGTAACACGGATGGTTCCTCCGATGCGTATTACTACTGCTACAGGAGAGGTTAGTGAATCGTCTTGGATATTTGAAGATGTAAAGTTCACTTATTTAGGCAGGGGTTACACCATTGATTTAATTATCTTACCCCTGGCCTCTGTCAATTTGATTTTGGGGATGGATTGGTTGTCTCGGAACTGCGCAATGATTGATTGCTGCGGGAAGAGGTTGTTGTTATCTCACGAGAGGCCGTCTGTTTGTCCGTCTCTGTATTTGTCTGTAAGTCAAACTGTGAAAGCCTTGAAGGCTGGAGATTTGGGTTATGTCTTGTTGGGCGGATTGGTGGGTGATAAAAAGGAAGAGATTTCTGCTATTCCAGTTGTTAATGAGTTTGAGGATGTATTTCCGGATGAGATACCGGAATTCCCACCTGAGAGAGAGATTGAATTCTCGATTGATTTATTGCCTGGTGTGGGGCCGATCTCTTTGGCTCCATACCGGATGTCGCCACTTGAGTTGGCTGAGCTGAAGAAACACATTGAAGAATTATCTGCGAAGAATTTTATTAGGCCGAGTGTGTCTCCGTGGGGAGCACCGGTGATATTTGTAAAGAAAAAGGATGGTAGCATGAGATTGTGCACTGACTACCGACAGCTGAATAAAGTGACTATTAAGAACCGGTACCCATTACCGCGTATTGATGATTTATTAGATCAGTTGAGGGGTGCCTGTGTATTTTCAAAGATTGATCTCCGGTCCGGATATCACCAGATTCGGATTAAACCGGAGGATGTACCTAAAACAGCTTTCCGATCCAGATATGGACATTTTGAGTATCAAGTGATTCCTTTTGGGCTTACTAATGCCCCGGCGGTGTTCATGGACTATATGAACCGCATTTTTAAACCGTATTTGGACCAGTTTGTAATTGTGTTCATTGATGACATTTTGATCTATTCTAAGAGTAAAGAGGAGCACATGGACCATTTGAGGACTGTGTTGCAGGTGTTGAAAGACAAGAAACTATATGCTAAACCGTCTAAGTGTGAATTCTGGTTGTCTGAGGTGCAATTTTTGGGTCATGTTATTTCTGCAAGTGGTGTTGCAGTGGATCCAAGCAAGATTGAAGCGGTAAGTGACTGGGAACGACCAAAGACTGTGACTGAAATTAGAAGTTTTCTGGGGCTTGCTGGCTATTATCGCCGATTTATACAGGGATTTTCTGCAATGGTTCTACCGTTGACCCGATTGACACGAAAGGATACTCCTTTTGTGTGGACCCAGGAATGTGAGGACTGTTTTCTGCTACTTAAAGAGAAATTGACTACTGCTCCGGTGTTGACTCTACCTGATCCGGAGGGTGAGTTTGTATTATATTGTGACGCTTCTAAGAAAGGTTTAGGGAGCGTGCTGATGCAGGAAGGAAAAGTTATTGCATATGCGTCTAGGCAGTTGAGGCCACATGAAGAAAATTATCCGACGCATGACTTAGAATTGGCTGCTATTGTGTTTGCCTTGAAAATTTGGAGGCATTTTCTGTATGGGATGAAATTTGCTGTGTTCAGCGACCATAAAAGCTTGAAATATTTATTTGATCAGAAGGAGCTGAATATGAGGCAGCGTAGATGGGTTGAATTCTTAAAAGATTATGACTTTGAGCTGAAATACCACCCGGGAAAGGCTAATGTTGTGGCAGATGCATTGAGTAGGAAGTCTGTTAACTTATCTCATATGATGATGTGGGACAATGAAGTGATTGAGCAATTCCGTGATATGAAAATAACGGATTTCATTGCAGGAAGAATGTGTGATATGGAGTTGACTCGGATTGAGAACGAGCTGCACGAGAAGATTAAAGAGACTCAGATTCGCAATGAAAGTATAAAGTATTTGAAAGGCCAGAGTGGCATATCTGTTAATGAACAGGGACTATTATTATATCAGGGCAGGATTGTTGTGCCCAAGGAACTTGCAGAGGAAGTTATGACTGAGGCCCATAAGGGTCAATATGCTATCCACCCAGGTGCCACAAAGATGTACCAAGATTTGAAAGTTAAGTTCTGGTGGCCTGGGATGAAAAGGGATGTTGCCGAGTACGTGTCTAAGTGCTTGGTTTGCCAGAAAGTGAAAATAGAGCATCAGAAACCTGCTGGATTACTTCAGCCGCTGGATATACCTGAATGGAAATGGGAAAGTATTTCAATGGATTTTGTTGTTGGATTGCCGAGAACTCAAGCTGGTTATGATTCGATTTGGGTTATTGTGGACCGACTTACGAAGTCTGCACATTTTCTACCAGTACGAGTGGATTACACCACAGAGAAGTTGGCTACACTTGTATGTGAAGGAGATTGTTAGACTCCATGGGATACCGATTAGCATTGTGAGTGATCGGGACCCGAAGTTTACTTCACGATTTTGGGGAGCTTTGCAGCAGGCTTTTGGCACTCAGCTCCGGCTGAGCACTGCTTATCACCCGCAGACTGATGGTCAGACTGAGAGGACCATACAGACACTTGAGGATATGCTGAGAGCTTGCACACTGGAACAGGGTAATGCCTGGGATAGGTACTTGCCACTGGTGGAATTTTCTTATAATAACAGTTTTCATTCCAGTCTGGGTATGGCACCATATGAGGTTTTGTATGGCAGGAGGTGTCGTACGCCCACTTGTTGGACTGAGGTAGGCGATAAAGAAAGGTTTGGTCCGGATTTTGTGCAGGAAACAACAGTGCAAATTGAAATGATCAGAGAAAAATTGAAACAGGCACAGAATCGGCAGAAAAGCTATTATGACAATAAGCATAGACCGCTGGAATTTGAGGAAGGTGACCATGTATTTGTACGTTTGTCGCCGGTCACAGGTGTTGGCCGTGCGTTGGGTGTGAGGAAGCTGAGTCCACGGTTCATTGGGCCATATCAGATTATGAAAAGAGTAGGATTGGTGGCCTATCAGCTTGCCTTACCCCCACAGTTGTCTAATTTACATGATGTTTTTCATGTGTCGCAGTTGCGACGTTATGTTCCGGATGAATCACATGTGGTGATGCCGGATAATATTGAAATCAGGGAGAACTTGAAGACTCCCATTGGTCCTATTGCAGTATTGGATCGCAGTGAAAAGCGATTGAGGAGTAAAGTGATTCCCATGCTGAAGATTCAGTGGGAAGGCCGCACACCTGAGGAGGCTACTTGGGAGCGGGAGGACGAGATTCTCCGGCTGTATCCTGAGTTAGTGAGCAGGTATGATTTAATTTTGCGGACAAAATTTCAAAAAGGTGGGGTGAATATAACACCTCAAATATTTAAATGTGTATTTTAATGATATATTGAGAAATGAAAGTTGATGGATTAGTGAAAATCCAAGTATTATGGCCAAAAGGGGCAAAAAGGGCAAAATTGTAATTTGCCAACCGTGTGTTAGGAGGCTTAAATATTGAGTTAGAGATTTCAAATGACAAAAGTAAGGTTGGAAATGGAATCAGGGCGAAAAATTGAGTAAATAGGCAAATTTGGGAAAAATCGATGAATAGTGATTTTTAAGTGTTAAAATACTGAGTTGTGAGTGTACCAATAGGTGTGAAATTTTTATCATTATTTTGGAGAAAGAAAAATATGTCATGGACTGGAAAAATATTTAGATTAAGGATTTGTGATCGGAAATTTTATCGGAGTTAAAGTTAGATCGCGTGTGGGACCCGTGTGACCGAAGTCACTTGGCCCCACCTCCTTTTCTTCCTTCTTTTCCTTCTTCTTTCCTCCCTCACCCGTGCGCTCACAGCAAGCAAAAGAGGCCAAAGTCACCATTTTCACCATTTCTCCATTTTCTTCCCATTTCTTCGTTTCTCCACCGAATCGCTTGATTTTGGTGTTGAAATCTATCGTAAACAACCTTCCAAAGCCATTGGTAGCACCTAGAAGCCTTGAATCCATCTCTTTGGCCGCGTTTCAAGCAAAATCAGATCCGACCCATGTATGTTTTTGGAGATTTCTTGGAGTTTTGAGCTTCAAATGGTTTAGTGAAGCCTTGGTGGTGATCATACTACCCATTGTAAGTATATTTGTGGTCTTTTGATAGTTGATTTCTTAGATCTATGAATATGTGTTCAAACCTTTGATTTTAGATGTGTGATGATAGAGAGCCCAAATGCAAAAATGCTATTAGATGAAAAGGCCTTAGAATCATGTTTGTAAGCTAGAAATGCTATGTTAAATTTTGGTGAAAAATCTAGGTTTTTAACTTAGAGAATTTTGAGGAATTTTGATGAAAAATGAGTTTTGTGTAATTGGGATTTAATGATTGTTGTAGGGTGCCTCACACGGTTGGATTTGAGAAAAGTTGAATTGGAGCATACGTTTGGAACGGTGTTGCTAGTGTTAAGGTAAACTCTTGGAACTTGGGTTTAATCCCTAGTGAGCTCCACCACACCTAGAGGAAGGTTGTGGTTGGATTATGTAGTGATGACATGATGTGTTGTGTGCTTGTATGCATATTGCTTGTATTGTGTGAAATTGTGTGGTCACTGATCAGTTGACAAGTGGAGTTTGGTCATCCGCTGGATTCATCCTTGTGAGAATGCCAGTCGGGTATTGCCGTGGAGTCGACTCTGGGAGCGGCGCCAGGATGATCCAAACGTGGGACGTCCGCCGGATAGGGCTCATGAGGAGTTCCGGTTGGGTATTGCCATGGAGTCTTCTCAACCATGGGAGAGGCGCCAGGACTGTCTCGGGAGTTATATGATGGAGTCCTTGAACACGAATCCATGAGTGGATGTTCTTGGGTGTCTCCAGGTGGATGGTGATATTGTTTTACTTGCATGCCATATTATGTCATTTTGATACATTTTAGTGAGCCATGGAGTGGAGAGAGCCTCTAGCTCCATTGGTTTACTGAGATATATCCGTATATCTCACCCCGTGTTTGGGGGACCACATTTCAGGTCACTATGAGCCGGGAGGAGCTTCGGGCAAGAAGCCCGTATAGTGGACGTTGGATGGGCATGCGGTGCATGGGATTGCATGGCTTTTTGGAGGAGTTTATGGAGTGCACATAGCATACCATTAGTATTTTGAGACTTAGGTCATGAACATATTGCATGATGTCATTTTCCATGCTTTTGTTAGTGTTCATGGTCATATGCTAAGTCTTGTTATGTTTTATTATTCATGGCTTGGATAACTGTATATTTTGAGTGAGCATGGGACTTGTCCATTGCCACATTCATAGCCTTGAAGTCTTGTGGTGTATTGTTGTAAAAATGGTCCATAATTGCATGTAAATGGCCATTATTTTGAGAATGTTGTAAATGATGTTTAACTTAAGGAAATTGAATGATGGAAGGGCCTAGAGCCAACATTAGGACATGATTATGTGTTATGTGGAGTACCAAGGGGTTAGGGATGGATTACACAACCTTTCTTGGGCTCAAAACTGCTGTAATCTGTCATTTTGCTGCATAGTAATCGATTACCCAAGCATGGTAATCGATTACCATGCAACAGGGGACGAAAAATTAGCTACTGTCTGCACTGGTAATCGATTACTGGCCTTTGGTAATCGATTACCATGTGTGGTAATCGATTACCCAAAGTTGGTAATCGATTACCAGAACAGAGGAATTGAAAAATTGGCTACTGCCTCATTTTTGACAGGTGGTAATCGATTACCACCCACTGGTAATCGATTACCACAGTGTAAATTTTGAAAATTCAGGTTTTTCTAGACTAAAAGAAAGGGGTATAACTTGATGGGTAGAACTCCAAATGATACGTGGTTTGAAACCACGCGTAGACAACGTAAAGGACTACAACTTGGTAACTTATGAGAGTAAGATGGTGAGTTAAATGAATTGAATAAAAAGAAAGATTTATGATGTTAGAAAGTGTATGATTCCGCAAATGGCATTTACAAGGATAGTATGGTTTTAATTGATTACGGAAAATGTTTTGATATAAAAGAAAGGAATATGTAAAAGAAAAATTTGCCCGTAATTTAATTAACCTAATCACTGTGATTGTAACTGCGCTTAATATCATAATCAATGTTAACAATACCGGTGTACAACGGGCTGTTACATTTTATGGTATCAGAGCAGTTTTGTTTAGGGAACTCTGATTGTTTGTTTATGTTGTATCCTGTGTGTCATAGCTATCTGTGAACTATTTATGATTAATGTATATGTGATTCCTCAGTGTGGGTCTGATCAACTCATTCCTTTGTGTTACATGTACAGATATCATGAGTAGGGCACGAGGTCGCCGTGGGGCACGTGGTGCAGGTCCTTTGCCACCGGATCCGGTCACTGCAGCACTGAATGCTCTGCAGGCGGAAACGGCCGCAAATAGGAATATGACTGAGAACCTGATGAAAGCTAATCAGGATATGATGCAGGCCTTTATGGCTGAGATGAGGGCGGATAGAGGTCGTCCTAGGAGGGAGAATACACCTCCACATACGGCTACGGTGACTCCTACACCGACGCCATCTGTTACTCCTCAACAGGGGGAGAGTGGGGCTAGTCACCACACTGGTGAGGCTAGTCATCATACTACTACGGATCCTAGTTATGTTCCTGATCCGTCATCTGTTGCCCAATCTACTGGGGCTGCTGGGCAGGTGCTTGATAATGCTGATGATGAGCGTAGGCTCATATCCTTTAGGAAACATAAGCCACCCGCATTTCTGGGGTCAAGGGACCCAAAGGAGGTCACTGCTTGGTTGAGGGGCATGGACAAGATTTTCCAGGTTATGAGATGCCAAGATCCGCAGAAGTTATTGTATTCTGTCTATATGCTGGAGGGTGATGCCCAGGAGTGGTGGGACAATGTGTCTCGCCCGTTTGTTATTCAGGGAGAGGTCCTTACTTGGACCATGTTTGAAGGATTATTTCATGAAGAATATTTTCCCCGCGATGTTCGGGAGGCAAAGCAAGGTGAATTTGATAATCTGGTACAGGGAGTGATGACTGTTGATGCCTATGTGGCGAAATTTAATGAACTTGTCAAGTTTGCTAATTATGGAGGTACTCTACCTACTCCGGAATTCTTGTCAGCTAAATTTCAAAGAGGGCTGAGTGAGAAGATTGCTAAGAGGATGTCAAATACCGCAGTGAGAAACTTTGCTGATTTGGTGACCCAATGCAAGAGGGTCGAGACTGTTTATGGGAGGTATCCGAAATCTGATTCGGGAAAAGAGCAAGATGTTAAGAGGACACCTGGTCCTTCTGGTAATACTAACAGGGGAGGATTTAATAATAATAGAGGAGGTTTCAATAATAACAATAGAGGTAGGGGGTTGCATGTAAGGCAGCCTCCTGGTCAGTTCAAGAGGGGTGGAAATAATGATGGTGGTGGTGCTTCGAACAGATATTTTACCCCACAATGTGGGAAGTGTGGGAAATACCACAGAGGTGTATGTGGTGCTGGTACGTCGAATTGTTTTAGATGTGGTCAGAGTGGCCACTTTGCTAGAAATTGTACATCTTCTTCGGGGCAGGCTGCGAATCTGCAGGCCTTGCCGCCAGCTACTACTACTACTACTGCTGCTCCTATTGCTGTTGTTCCTACGGTGGGACGAGTTTATACTACTAATGCGCAGCGTACTGAAAAGGCTCCGAATTTGGTTAAAGGTATAATTTTTCTCTCTAATGTTGATTTATCTGTGTTGTTTGATTCGGGAGCTACACATTCATTTGTGGCGGACTATGTGGCTAAGGCGTTGGACTTAAAGGTAACACGGATGGTTCCTCCGATGCGTATTACTACTGCTACAGGAGAGGTTAGTGAATCGTCTTGGATATGTGAAGATGTAAAGTTCACTTATTTAGGCAGGGGTTACACCATTGATTTAATTATCTTACCCCTGGCCTCTGTCAATTTGATTTTGGGGATGGATTGGTTGTCTCGGAACTGCGCAATGATTGATTGCTGCGGAAAGAGGTTGTTGTTATCTCACGAGAGGCCGTCTGTTTGTCCGTCTCTGTATTTGTCTGTAAGTCAAACTGTGAAAGCCTTGAAGGCTGGAGATTTGGGTTATGTCTTGTTGGGTGGATTGGTAGGTGATAAAAAGGAGAGATTTCTGCTATTCCAGTTGTTAATGAGTTTGAGGATGTATTTCCGGATGAGATACCGGAATTCCCGCCTGAGAGAGAGATTGAATTCTCGATTGATTTATTGCCTGGTGTGGGGCCGATCTCTTTGGCTCCATACCGGATGTCGCCACTTGAGTTGGCTGAGCTGAAGAAACACATTGAAGAATTATCTGCGAAGAATTTTATTAGGCCGAGTGTGTCTCCGTGGGGAGCACCGGTTATATTTGTGAAGAAAAAGGATGGTAGCATGAGATTGTGCACTGACTACCGACAGCTGAATAAAGTGACTATTAAGAACCGGTACCCATTACCGCGTATTGATGATTTATTGGATCAGTTGAGGGGTGCCTGTGTATTTTCAAAGATTGATCTCCGGTCCGGATATCACCAGATTCGGATTAAACCGGAGGATGTACCAAAAACAGCTTTCCGATCCAGATATGGACATTTTGAGTATCAAGTGATTCCTTTTGGGCTTACTAATGCCCCGGCGGTGTTCATGGACTATATGAACCGCATTTTTAAACCGTATTTGGACCAGTTTGTAATTGTGTTCATTGATGACATTTTGATCTATTCTAAGAGTAAAGAGGAGCACATGGACCATTTGAGGACTGTGTTGCAGGTGTTGAAAGACAAGAAACTATATGCTAAACCGTCTAAGTGTGAATTCTGGTTGTCTGAGGTGCAATTTTTGGGTCATGTTATTTCTGCAAGTGGTGTTGCAGTGGATCCAAGCAAGATTGAAGCGGTAAGTGACTGGGAACGACCAAAGACCGTGACTGAAATTAGAAGTTTTCTGGGGCTTGCTGGCTATTATCGCCGATTCATACAGGGGTTTTCTGCAATGGTTCTACCGTTGACCCGATTGACACGAAAGGACACTCCTTTTGTGTGGACCCAGGAATGTGAGGACTGTTTTCTGCTACTTAAAGAGAAATTGACTACTGCTCCGGTGTTGACTCTACCTGATCTGGAGGGTGAGTTTGTATTATATTGTGACGCTTCTAAGAAAGGTTTAGGGAGCGTGCTGATGCAGGAAGGAAAAGTTATTGCATATGCGTCTAGGCAGTTGAGGCCACATGAAGAAAATTATCCGACGCATGACTTAGAATTGGCTGCTATTGTTTTTGCCTTGAAAATTTGGAGGCATTTTCTTTATGGGATGAAATTTGCTGTGTTTAGCGACCATAAAAGCTTGAAATATTTGTTTGATCAGAAGGAGCTGAACATGAGGCAGCGTAGATGGGTTGAATTCTTGAAAGATTATGACTTTGAGCTGAAATACCACCCGGGAAAAGCTAATGTTGTGGCAGATGCATTGAGTAGGAAGTCTGTTAACTTATCTCATATGATGATGTGGGACAATGAAGTGATTGAGCAATTCCGTGATATGAAAATAACGGATTTCTTTGCAGGAAGGATGTGTGATATGGAGTTGACTCGGATTGAAAACGAGCTGCACGAAAAGATTAAAGAGACTCAGATTCGCAATGAAAGTATAAAGTATTTGAAAGGCCAGAGTGGCATATCTGTTAATGAACAGGGGCTATTATTATATCAG